>JAMKCH010000835.1:0-93528 GCA_023653785.1 Ophioderma brevispina
TTTCTTTTTGTTGCATCTCTTTTTGCATTTGGATTTGCAATTTTTCTTTTTCTAATTCAATTTCTTTTTCTCTAATTTCCTTTTGCATTTCAAGTTCTTTTAATTTTACGGCATCACTTGTGCCCTGTTCCAGAACCTCTTCTATTCTATCCATATATAAAGTATCCCAAACATCTTCCTGGACAAATTTTTCAATCAAATTATTTTTTATCACTTGCTTTCTCATAGCATGTTTTGCCTCAAGTCCTAAATGCTTGGCTAGTTTCATTAACTCAGGCTTTCTCAGCTCATCAAACTTCTCCCAAGTTATTTGCCCAATGAACACTTCTGGATCAAACTCCATTGTGATTGTACTCTACAACACAATATACTAACTTGAACCAAACTACAAAGTAGTACATGTAATACACACAAAATTTTGTATGCTAAAATGTGCACAATGTTTACAATATTATCACACTTTTTAGGAACAATAAGGCTCAAATTTATCTCAATTCAATTCCCAAGGACGAGCCCCCAATTCTGTTATGACGTCAATATAGGCGTCTAAGGTCAGAAATACCTTTCAAACACTAATAAATGAGCCTTGTGCACAAGTGATCTTAATTTTATATAATATAACAGATTTAATGATTTGTAATTGGTTCAAGAATTTTGTATGGCCAAAACATTACATAAATCAAAATTACACAATTACCCACAATTTATATAACTGATACTTAATGTTCAAAAGAGGCGTTGCAGTTCAACGATGCTATGTCCTCTCAGCGAAGACTCCAAAATGACAGCGCACAAGTTCATACAAAACTCAGGTAATAATTCCAAGGGAATCTTCTCAGTCCTGAAGGTAATCTTGTCCAGCAGTTCAAGACGACGGGGCTTTCCCTCGACGACAAATGGTCCACAATAATAAAATCCAGGTAATATACCACCATCAGTCTGTCGCTATGTCCTCATATAGAACCACAAATTGGAATCCCTTTTTGATTCCGAAAACTGAAGCTCTTTGGCTTAAAAGACGACAGCAGACAATTTAGCTATCAAGCTCCGGCGGCATCCAAAATATTAAATCCTGGCACTAGATGTAGAAATCAAATCTACCATCATTGTAAAGTAAAACTAGCTATAATTATACTGTATAGCTCCAGAGCTCTAGTTCAGCTCCTGATTCAACTGCTGGCATCGAGTCCTTCCAGTGATAGTATTTAACTACTCACAGATAGATTCCCCTTTCTAACAATAATCATTACATCATTCTCATGCATAAACATAACCTTACACTAGCTGACCAATCGGAATTCATCACCCGAATTACATCACTTCATATATATAACTTTGTGGGGGAATTCCCTAGGTTCTGCAATGTTTTGATCTCAAAACATAAACAAGTTTCTAAGTTTAGCATCCTTGGGGAATTCCCCACTTCCCTTATTGTGCAATCTAAACAGGTGCACTTAGCATAAACAACTCTAGGGAATCCCCTTTTCTCTCTTTTGTAGTAAACAAAGTGCTTTTCCCGTGAGAAATCTTTTCTCAAATAAAATTGAGAAAATAATATTTTTAAAAGTTTAATCGAAAAATGGAGGCCATATAACATACGCATGATAATAATAAAATTGGATGATTTGCGCCCAATATTTATTGGTCTCGCTATGAGTTTTAAAATATTGGGCTCGGCTGCTCGACCAATAAATTTGGGCTGAATCAATCCAATTTTATTACAAACTCTTACGCCACAAAAGTAAATCACTACCATCTATGTGTATTGTCCACATTGAGTTCGTGATACTCATATTCCTATTGTTTTCATTCTCACTGGCCAGCATGAAACAAAATTTCATTTTGAAACATACTTAAAAAAACACGGGTGTTGGGTGTTGCCATGACAACTGAATTGTGAGTCGCCATCATCGGCTTTTAAGTCTGTCTTGGTAAAAACCCGATGCTTGTCTAAACTAGCGAGCGCACTCCATTGTGTGATATTTGCTTTTAACGAAACCATCGACAGATGTGGTTTTTTTCTTCATCGTGCAACGCAGCACCAGTTTCTGATACTGACATATTCCAGGCCTGGATAATTCACTAAGGGCAACATATCTTTTTTTTAAATTGGGTATGTATGCAAAAGTATATGTAAAAATAATTGCAATTGTGCACGTACAATAGAAATAGAATCACAATCGTCGAGCATTGTAATTTGTATTACTCAATATTGTATATCTACAGGCGGCATTAAATGTGAATAGGTCCACGATTAGGTAGATTAAATTGTGGCTGTTTATTTATTTGCATGTTGTGTGCAGTTGTGCAAGTGTGTGTGTGTTTGTTTTTATGTGTTTGTGTGTTTATGTGTGTGTTTATGTGAGTGAATGGGTGTATATCTATACATCGTACACAGCAGTTACGCATGTTTGTAACTCGCTCACACATTTCATGGAAACGGATTCATCAATTTTAACGGAGAATCTTGATTTATTTTTAGTTTTTAGCAGTTATATCTTTATGCTAGATATTTTTCACTCATTTTATTTTAAAAACTGAGGCGGGAAACACGTTCATGACTTTTTTGTTGTATGTTGGTGTAGCTTTGCTAAAATGGCGCAGTGCATAGATCATCTAATTATATATTCTTTTGCCGGCATGGATGGTATGACCTTTTTATTTCGTTCGGATGCGTGGATGGCATCATGCAATCAATAGTATTTCTGTATTGCTTGCTCATACTTAAAAACGTCTTGAACATACAATGGAAATACAGTGTACGTGATGCGGTTCTGTCATTTTGTTTACCTGGAGAGCTAAATAGTTAAAAATTTCAAATCAATGTACGTATATAATTTATATATTTTTTTTTATTTTTTTAAATTGACCAAAATCCATTCTTGTCTAACTCGAGAACCAAGTAGTTAAAAAGCCAAATCACTGCAGTTACCTATATGTAAATATACTGTTACCATGGTTACGACGTCTCGTGTACGACAAGGTCAGGAATACCCTTTAGACACAAACAAATGAGCCTTGTGCACAAGTAACCTGTGTTTTATATATTAACACTGTTTTAATCTAATTTTAGTCAAATTAATTGGCTCAAGAATTTGGAATGTCCAAAAGTTGAAGTTGAAGTTGAAACACAATTACAATTCAATAATGATATACTCAAGCATGTTAAGATTTTACAGTCTCACAGTTCACTTGTGTCCACAATTAAAAGAAGCGATGCAGTTCAACGATGACATGTCCTCACAGTGAAGACTCGAAAATGACAACATGCAAAGTATAAATCCACGGTATATAGCAGAGATTTTTTTTATATAATAGCAGAGATTTATATAGCGCCTTATGCTATTGGCCTCTAAGCGCTTTCACAAATGGTCGCTGATCACTGTGGCCCAACCATACCATAAACCATTTAGCATCATTTCAAGGGATGCAGCAGATCTGGATCAGCGCTTTTCCCTTATCAGCAAACATACATCGAGATAACCATCGCAGCCGGGACCACCTTCCCAAATATCGCATGGGTAAATCGAGACAACCAAGCGGTTAATTTCTTGTCCAGGGAAATTACAAGATAGCTGAATCTCACAGGGCTCGAACGCACGCCTATACGCATGGATGAGCATACACTGGAGTCGAGCGCTTACCTGATTGAGCTATCATCCATGGGAATCTTCTCAGTCCTGAAGGTAATTTTGTCCAGCAGTCATGGCAGTTCAAGACGACGGGGTTGTTGTCCCTCGACAACACTAATATTCTGCAGTTCAATAAACCAAGAGTCGCCACTAAATGTCTGTCTGTCGCAAATGTCCACTTTTAGGAAAACAAACTGGAATTCTTTTGATTCCAAAAACAAGCATTTTAGGCTTGGAAATGACAGCAGACAGTTCCGCTTTCACGCTACCGTGGTATTACAATAAATCCCGGCACAATGTACTGCACAAATCTACAATTATTGCAGATTAGCACTAGCTATAACTTGTAGCTACTGGCTGGCAAAGAGTCTCTCCAGTGATATATCTCCTTATATACACAAATATTTCACAACCAGTATTTCCTAATACCTAAAAATAGATATTACCACATCACCATGCATAAACATAGCATAACACTAAACTATTGAGTCTCACATAAATTACGTCATCTGCATTGCATCATCTTACATCAATGACATCATGGGAAACTACCTATTTTTGCAATCCGTTTTGATCTCAATGCATAAACAACTCGACTCATTTTCTAAATTTAGCATTTTGGAGAATTATGTTCATCTCTTGCAATTCATTTTGTAAATAACATCTGGTGTGATCTCAATATAGCACTAGGGGAATTCCATTTTTTCTTCCCTAATAAATAAAAGTACCTTTTCCCCCGTGAGAATCTTCGGTTATAATACCATTATAATTATTATCCTCAATTCCCCTAGTGGCTAGTGCTATATTGGATAATGCAATATGTGTTTACTTGTTCAGCGACATTTTTAGAAAAAGCTACTATAAATAACTGGGCTTACTAAAGAAGATTGCCAGTAGTTTGGATCTGCAGAGTTGGTAGTTCTGAGCAGTTCCTATCAGGATTTGTGTATACGTTTTGCTGCCATTAAATTAAGCTGTCGTCTGCTGTCGTCTATTGAAGCTTAAAGAGCTTCAGTTTTCGAGGAATTCCCTTGTGGTCAGGGGTGCAGAAAATGCGGGAGCGCCGCTCCGAGGAAATGGACGAAGTCATTTAGGTATCCATGTGAAAACTGCATTTTGCTCCTGAGGAAAGAATAAATTTCTGCACCCCTGCTTGTGGTCCTAAAAGTGGACATTTGCGACAGGACTCTGTGGAAATATCTGGCATCCTGAATTGATATACTGCTGAAGTATTGTGCTGTCGAGCGATCTATAGATCCCCGTCGTCTTTAACTGCTGCCCAACATTATCTTTAGGACTGCTTCGAAAAAGGAGAATTATATTTAGTGAAGAAGATTCCCGCGATTAGTTATCGTGGAACATTTATGTTTAAAGTTGCCATTTTAAAATCTTCGTGGCGAAGACACGTGGTCGTTGAACTGCAACGCTTCTTTTGATTCTGGACATAAATCGACACATCAGAGTGGACGTAAGTATAGCATGCATTCATAAGGACATTTTTGAGTGTATTGAATATTTTCATTGTAACTGTTTTTGACATTCCAAATACTTGAACCAATCGTTTTAATCAATTTGATCAAAATCATAATAAGTTGTATACAATTCAGGGCTCATGTCTGAAAACATGAGTAAAATGTGCTAAGTAACAAGAAAGAGAGATAAAAGAAAACTCATAGCATTTTGACTCTAACTCTTTTGGCCTAATGGACTACGGTGATAACTCAAATGATCACAAAGATTAAGGTGAAAGTACTGTCGAAGAAGTGTTAAGTGGGGAAGCACGCTACCACATCTCCCTCACGTATACCACCTGAACCTCCTGAATTTATATCTATCGAGGATACGTGGTATCTGGCCACGTGATGATGACAGCTTCATCTACGATGTTGCATCTCTAGAAGGGCCACAGTGAGAAGGCCCCAATAAACCAGGGCCCGCCTCCGTTTTCAATATATGGTATGCACAATCCACTCTGCCAAATAGATACAGACCTACTGTAAAAGTAACAATTTTTAATACCGGTTTTGCTATATTTTACACGAACGTAAAATTTCAGTTACACAATGTCAAAAGAGGTCTACAATTGGGGGCAGGCTTATATTTAGTGTGGGAATTCATTTTTTTTATTCTCTACACATTCCCATGCTCTTTTAGATTTCGCAGAATATAACACACTTCCAGGGCCGTCCAGGGGTTTGCGGGGGTGCGACGCACCCCCAAAAATACAAAAGGTCCGCTTATCATGTTGAAGGTCCGCTTTTTCATGTTGAAGTTTGCCGCTTGTCTATGAGGTTACTTTGTAAGTGTTGGTGGTTACTGAATAAATATAGGTCAATACACTGGTTAACTCTACTCTACTTCATTAAGCATTACTATTAATTAATTATACTTTTTGTCAACGCCAATGTGTCATTCCTCCCTACCACCAAACCCCCTACCCTCCCCACCCCTTCATATTTTGGAGGCGACGGCGAAAAAAAAATTGTCGAAAAAAAGGTCCGCTTCTTTCTGGCAAATCCGCACCCACCCCCCCCCCCCCAAAAATAAATCCCTGGCTCGGTCCTGCACACTTCCAAGTTTTTACATTAAATTATCTTTTAGAGTATATACTGTACAGTGTAAATTTTTAATACCACATTTTTTTTAATAAAAATAAAAAAAGTAAAAAATTGTGAAATTTACAATATTTTATAATAGTGTACTGGTGTCCTATAGACCTCGGTTGAAGCACAATTCATTTCTTGAGGTCTCCTTTTCATTTATGCAAATTTGTCTGAGTTTGCGGGAATTTACTTGATATGGCAACACTTTCATGATTTTCATATTTGAACACTACGAGAATCGCTAATCTATTCGTGATTCTCTAGGAATTTCTATCCCTGCTTTTGGTAAATTGTTGCCACAGAAGGTAAATTGTAGCCAAATAGCTCCCAATCCGGCAAATTTCTCAAACTTTCAGTTCTTAAGATCCCACTTTGGAACACAAAATCAGTTCCAAAGCCCCCAAGATCGGAAACCAGGCCGCACATCCCTACCTGAAAAAAGAGAGCCTATCCTCACGGCGCAAGAGTTCTGTATTTAACTGTCATTCACATAAGCCAACCTCCCCACCATCGCCAAAGACGCCAGAATAAGCTTCCGGAAGAAACCAAACCAAATACCCGAAAAGCGAAAGCCGAGAACCGCGAAATTCTATAGTTCAGGGGGGGGGAGCGCTTCGTTTTTAAAGGGTACACACCACTAATTACCCTTTTGGCGGCCACTTCCGGCAAAATTTATCACAGCAATAGTCCGTACTTCACGAAAAAAATTCTGAGTTATTGATACTATTTGAGCACATTTTTGCATAAATTTGGTCTCTACCATTTTTTTGGAAAGTGCGCATGTTTATTTTGTGCTTATTTTGCTTTTTACTGGCGGATTAACACACACGTGCATTTCCCGGTTTCGGGCGAAAATTTGAGTAGCGAAATTACTACCCTCCAAGAAATCGCTAGATATTGCAAAATTTATACGGAAAAGTTGTGATCAAATTTGGATATGTTATAAAAGAAAGTCTTGCGAACAAACTGTGCAACTCTCATTTTCTGAAACGCAAGGTAACTCGAGATACAGCCCAAGATAGAACATGAATTTGGGCCTTTTAGAAAGCTTACCAGAAATCTTCAAAAATGATTTTTGTCTGAATTTGAAATATGATATAGAATAATAATTATACCTTCTGGGAAGTTCTGCAGCAAAATTGACCAAAGTGACGATTGATTCTAGGTTAGAAGAAATATTAAAATTACTTCAATATTTTTAAAATCACTGTGTTTGCCCGGTGCGTGCAGTGCGAGATATCGCGGTATCTTTGCGTAAACGTGCGTTGCTAAGGCTCCAAATCTCGCGGCGCGTATATAGTACACAGAACAGCAACCGTTTGACAATGACAATAGAAATTATTTTTTTACAATGTTACGCAACAACGTTAGGCCCCTATTAAGATTTTTCGTTTCCACGGAATGAGAAGTAGGCCTATACCTTGAAAGATTCGACAAGACCAAAATGATAACTTTTCCGGAGGTTTGAGAAAATTAATCAGATAATCTAAAAATATCAACTTTTTAGGTAAGTCGAGGGGACTTACATGCCCTTGCTTTTTTGTTTTTAATTTTAGACATGTTATAGGCCATTGGTAAGTGACGTAGATTCGGTCATCAACAGCATCTCGGCCAACATCACTGGGAAGAGAGAAAAAGGCGATAAGGATCCGTGCAATTTGCACAAAGTTAGCCATTGATTATTGAATTGGTCATGATTTAGTGACTTAGCCATGCTTTGATATCTCAAGTATGTCGAGAAATTGGTAGTCTAGGGTGATATGGCCGGGTGCTAATTTTACGAAGATTACGCATTTACACGGGCCATGTTCTGTAGATTTACTGCTATTTCCCGTGAAATTACTTATTTTACCGCGCCGGACTCTTTTATGGGCATTTCAGCGGAATTAATGCCCGTGAAATTGTGATGGAAAATTTCTGTTATTCTGTGCAAATGATTTTACAGGAAATAGCAGTTTACCTACTGTAAGCATGCGCGAAGCCAGGATCCTGCACCCATGGAAAAATATGCAATGCCCTCTCCTCTCCTTTTTTTAGACCCCCGGGCCGGGGTGCGCGCGCTCCAGCCGACCCCCCCCCCCCCCGGCTACACGCATGGTAGCCCAAGGTTCCAGTTAATTTCTCTCGTTAACGGTTATTTTTAAAAGTAGACGTGTACACATGTTAAATTATTATACACTGATGGTTTAATATAGTCATTTACTTTGTTCAATTAAATTAGTTGCAGATAACAGGCCATGGCGCAACCGCAGCACCAGCAGCCAACGTTCGTTACCGTCCCTCCATTGGCAACGTATCAATCCGCACCAACTCCTCAGCCGAGTCCTCATTCCCGTACATCTCACTACAAACAAGTTCCAGGCAGAATAACTGGTTACATCCAAATTTTATGTGGCCTGGCTTCGATTACGTTTGGGATTTGTGTGCTACTTGCCCTGTTCGGAGTCATTCATGAGCCGGTATCATTTCGGACGACACGTATATTGGACTTATTTTGCTGGCCTATTTGGAGCGGATTGTAAGTAAACTAAACGCCGTCTGTTGTTATCTTACCTTTTTTGATACGTCATGTACGTGGCTTTGTAATTCAGTGGAAATAAAGCTAAAGCTCAGTTATCAGTGTGTATAACAATGAAATTTAAATCAATAACTGGATCAACTTTTTGTTTGCACACGAAGTTCCGCCTAGAATTTCCTATAGGCTTCAATGGTGTTCTGGACCCGCTGGATTGGTCACGTGACGTCGTGCAAACAAATTTGAGTCCCAGTATTTGATTTAAAGACCGACTCAGAGATGTTTGAAATATATTTCTGTGTGTTTAGTAATTAAAACTAATCATCTGGAACTAAATATAGTCACCTCAAAATGCTTAATTCCAAGCTAGAGATGAAATCGTATTTTTCCGATTTCATGCATAAGCACATTATGCACATTTTTTTTTTTTTAAAAAAACAGTGCCATATGATACTTGTGTATAACAAAAATTCCGGGTCCTGAATTTTATATCAAGTTGTGATTTCCTATATGAAAGACTTCGATTTGGGCTTAGTTATTTTCACACAGTGATTAGTATAATGGACAACATTGTTGAATATGCAAAACCGCGATTATTTGAAAATTGAGTGGCGCCCTCGGGAAATCTTCTGAGTCAGCTTTAAAAATTCCATTTTTCTTGACTTTACTACTGGATGAACTGAGAACATTCCGTTCTTATCAGTGTGTAATCTTGCTTACATTCGTTGAACACACAAATGGTACAAAGATACAAACGGTATATAAACCCGGAAAAACCAGCAGTCTGTAAGTCACTTTATTTCGATCTTCTTTGTGAGGTGTCAGTTGCTTTGGACCAGGAGCAAAATATCATAAGGGGCCTTTTTATAATAAATTTGGTTTACCCTCCACAACAGAAAAGGTTAAGCATGATAGTTCGTATGGACCTTTTACATCACTGCTAGGTAGCTACCACTCTCAATTGTGGTATCTTTTTCAATATGGGGGGCCATTTAAGTTACACAGGGGTCAAAATTTAAATGCCGCCATCATGTTTGAAATGTATGCATATTGTACATATCTAATCGTAAGGATCCCAAAATGTATAGTTTGTACCACCTACTGCCCATTGGTTTTGGAGTTATAGGGTAAAAATGTTAAAATGGTAAAAAAGGTCAATCTCAATTTGTACAGGGTCACCTTCAAAAGTTATCTTATTATATTTTAAATCCTTGCAAATTAATGGCCTGACGGATGAGGCCCTCCAAAAATATAGTTTTTGATTATGTTTTAAATTTTACTTCAGGGTCAAGAAGCTCAACCCACTTGGATATGGGGCCCTATGACCTACTTGTCGCATAACAACATGATAACTGTACCTGCAGATTGGTACAACTATTTCCTTATTTGACATAATCCTTAAAGCAGATGAACACTTCTTTCATTTTCAACAAAATTGGAGCACTCTGATTTTGACCCCTGTACAATCGAAATTGACCTTTTTCACACCATTTTATTACCATTTTTTACCCTCATAACTCCCAACCAATGGTCATAGATGAAGCAACTATACACTTTTGGAATCCTTATGACTAAACGGACAATATTGCATACATTTCAACATGATTGGAGCATTTTAAAAGTTTGACCCCTGTGTTAACTTAAATTGGCCCCTATTGAAAAAGTGACACCACAATTTGAGAGTACTAACTACCAAAGGTGTCAAACCTTTTCTGTAGTGAGGGGTAAACGATGATGTTTGACCTGGGTCCGTGCTCCTCCTCTACTTTAATGACTTCATCACAATTATTACATAACCTCCTTTATTTTGTGGACATCTTTATGTTTGTTTTCAGATGTACCTGATAACCGGTAGCCTTGGAGCAGCTTCAAAGCCGGGAAGTAAATGTTTGGTAAGTCTTATCTATAATTCACCGTAAATTTCTCCGTTTTTTAAATGTCGACATATAAAGCGCCTCAGTTTCACAATTAAATCGCAGGTTTATGCCATGATGTTCCTCGTTCATTACAGAGGTCTTTTTGCACCTCACTCATGCATATAACAAAAGGTGTTAGTTCCCGTAGTATCCGCCATTCAGATCAATTTAATACCCGACCTCAAAGTACTTGTGCTATTCAAAGTGTGACCCATACTTTTATGCATACATTATCCAACATGCATGTCGTTCTTTAGATTTAGAAAGTCTCCAGAAATTTGGAATGGACTTTGCCATTCCCGGCAAGATGGCCGCTAATCCGAAAGGTGGAAGACCTCTATTGTTGGCAAATTTGATGAATACCTATCCTGCTCTGCGGCATTGTTTCATGTCTGTGATGCTGTCTTTGATTTTTTGGAGAGCTTTATTTTTCTCCTTTTGAATCATCTCCATGTTCTCTATTACCGATGGTAGCGCTTTTACCACCATCATCACGCTAAAAATGCTTTTTTCCCCCAAACTATATTACTATATAAGCCTACACATTTTATACAATTTAACGGAACTTAATTTGGGCCTACATGATCATCTGATGTGAGAGCAAAAATATACGAATATAGTAACTAATTCACTTGTTAATTTCACTCGTCCTATTAAAGAGAGCCAAAAAACACATTAAGCGTCTCTAGATAATTTCGTGAATATAATCCGTCCTATCAAACAAATGAATCTCAATAAGTTTTGTATGGAAAGCCAAATAGGTCGGGCTACTGGTCTAATTCCAAGGAAAAGTAACTGCTCTTACACACAATTGATGACGAAATAACAGGATCAGTAAAACTTTATACTGAATAACGTTGTTCATATCGGAAAAAAATACACAAAGATTAAGAATTCAATGGTCTACTATACGTAAAACTTTGAATACACTAAAAAAATAATTTCCTGTATTTACTCAGTAAAATTAAGTATAACCGGGTTGCATTTAATTTGACTGAGTACAATGAGTATCTTTTAACCATGTTTAATTTGAATCATACCATTTCATAATAATTTTTCTACATATACTCATTAGGCCTACTATAACTGCAAGGTAATCGCACCTGGGATCTCTGCTTATTTAAAGCTTAGTGGCTGTGAAGTCAGGAACTTTAGTCAGATGCCAGTTTTTTAGTTATTTTCATGTTTAAATGGCATTAACATGTTTTCTTTTCTTTTCCATATATTTTAAACAGAATCTATATATTTTATTTTTTCCTTCAATATTTTGTTCATTTTAACTTTGACTATAGTTTTACGCATTTTTTGACCACACACCATGCCACATGGGCTGAACTGCAAAAGGGCGGGTATTTTTGCGTATTACGCAATACGCGATCTGTGGCTATTCGGCGAGCGCGATGTAATGAGCGCCACATCAGAAACGCCTTGATGCGATTCGAGTCGTTGACCACAGATATAGAAAAGGAGATCCCGGTCTGCCTATACCGGCCTGTACAAAATCTTGTCACCACAAATACGCGCTATTGGGGGGTATTCGTGTTTTTTAATTTAAAAAACCAGATAGCACGCGAAAAGGAACGAGCGCAGTCCTGTGCGTATTAACCGTGAAGCATCTTAGCTAAACGCAAACGCAGTGGTTGCGTAAAGATTTGGCATGGCACAAAGATCGAAATGTGCTCGCGGTGTTAAAATTCCGCCTTCCGATCACTTTGTAATGGTTAGAGTGGACGGTGTTGGTGCCATGCGGACATAAATAAAATTTTTCCCCATTGTAGACTGGCGGAGAAGGAAGAGCAGATAAGGGATGTGGTGTTACAAGTTAGAGCTTGAGGATTGACTGATAAGAGGAATTAAAGAAAGGAGAGGGTATTGGTTTTGTGGGGTCGGTTGGTGACGGAGGGTGCGAGGGTTTTTTGGTAGAGGATGGTGGGGGGGGAAGAAGGGCGCTAGGGTGTAAGATGTGGGGGTAGGGTGTGCCTTGTTTCCTCTTTTCTCCTGTGTGTCCGCTTGGCCCTCCTTCCACCAAACACCAATTAGGCGGCACACAAGGTTTTTTCTTTTCTCTCCCCCACCATGCACCCCCCAACAACCATATGCGTACAAAATGTTTTTTGGTTTAAAATTGGATTGATTGAGCCCATATTGGTTGTGTACATGCGTTTGCAAAATAATTGGGCGCGACTTAGTCCTTTGGGGAAGTGTCACGGGCTGTTCAAAGCTTTTTTATGTGATTTGCAATGCTATTAGTACAATTCAGCCAAGTTCACCTAACTTCATAAATATTTTTATCATGCCGGGCCTTATTATTTGAAAAGAAACTCAATTCCTTGGACGGAAGACTACCTAAAGTGGTAAATTACCCTAAAATATATTATTGTCCACATAGTGGAATAAAAAGCAAGTAATGGCAAAACAACAATAATAAAAAAAAGTGTACTTTTTATGTTAAAATTTTCAGGCCTATTAGGACTAAAATTTAAAGTTGTCGCTCTTATTCAATTTTAAAAATGTACAATATCAAATATACTCTTATGAATTGCTAATTCAGAGTGCAGTAAAAAATTTACATTTGACATTATAAACAGTCATCATCCTTTCTGTCCAACAAAATACGGTAATGCACATTTTACAGGTTTTGACCAGGTTTTGGTTGTTAGATGTTTTACAACAAACGTAAAATTTTACGGGTACACATGTAAAAAAAAAGTTCTGGGCATGAGTGGGCATCAGTGTTTTTGTTTTTTATTTTCTATACTGTTCTCAAAGACTCTGTAATAACTACCCGAATACAGTTTATTGTTTTTTATGAGTAAAAACTTTAGTGCTTAAAAAAATTCTTTTTTTTACAATTTGGGCCCTACTTGCGCTTTTCAACCGATTTTGTTGCAGAAAATTGACGTCCTAATACTGTAAAATTTACCATATTTTTCACAGTGCAGTTTCGCTAAATCCGTCCCTTTTTATATACTGAGGACTCAACTTGCCGAGTGTTTTTGTGCTTTACAACTTTTATAGAGGATTGCTGACATTACTTCGAACTTCGTTTTTGTACTTTTGTTCTTCAATCCACTTTCCCTATCCAAACGTAAATTAGCTCCTTGGCCCGACTCGAGACAAGAAAAGACCGCTGATTCTGTGAACTCTATATTCTTTGATAATTATCATAAAAATAAACAATCGATGTTTTTGTCGACATGCAAAATACAAAGGCGGCCAGCATCATGAAACGGAGAAAAATAATGTTTAACGAATGTATGCGGGTGCGTACCACAGACACGCATTTGCAAGTTAACGCTGAAGACGCTGCCAACGCATACGCTAACGAAAGATTCCGAGACGCGTAAAATGCATTTGCGAACATTTACGAATACCCCCAATAGCGCGTCCATGCCGGACAAATAATGGCGGCCAGACCGGGATCTCCTTTTCTATATCTGTGGATATGACGCATACACATGGTAACTGTATGCAATTGTAAAATGGTTGCCCACGTGAGATGCTTTTGCAAACAGAATGAGATTTTAATTTCACGATTTGAGCCTCATAAATTGTTGAATTTTGGTCATAAGTATCCAGATGAAGTAATTTGACCTGTGCAGAAGCAGTATGAAGAATAAGAGATGAAACGCTAATGTTTTGGAATAAGGCTATATTGTGTAGCGAAACGGGACAATATTTGGATAAAATGACGATTTTCTCTGTGTTTGCTTTCGGCGATAATTCGTGATTTTCGGTTCCCAGTTACTCGAAATCCATATCAGCAACAGGTAAGAAATGAAATGCATCGTATAGAGCAAATCAAAATCTAGGATCGGAATTTTTTAGTTTTTCATTTTTGGTTAAAAATCGTGATTTATGTCAACCTTTGAACAATCTTGGCGTTGTTCCAAATTGAAACACGCGGATTTTGGCCTTTTTTGTCAATTAATTTGATAAATAGTGCAGAATTTGAAAAAAGGGGAAATACCGACCCTAGAACTATGACTCTGGAATACAAAAACGAACAAGGCACATTTTATAGCATTTCTATATTTTTCTATAGGGAACCAAAAAAAATGAGTGAAAATCACCATTTTTTATGATTTTCTCAAAAAATACGTATTTTGGGGAAAAATATTATCATATTTGGATTCCTTGAGTCATTTCCTTCTCAAATATGTATACTTTTATATATGTTGGAACAACAATTAAGAAGATACGGCAAAAACAGTTCCTTTGAATTCCTGACTTAACAGCCACCTTAACCACAATACTACGCTACTATACCGGCGGGAAGATATGAGAACATTTAATATATGCATTATTTTTCTTTTCAAATTTATATATTGCCAATTAAAACGAACAAATATCATAAAAAACATGAAAGGACTACTACAAATGGTTTTGAACTATATCTATCAACATTTGAAATGAAAAAAAAAAATAAATTAGTGCTTCTTTGTGTCCTTTTATATTTTACAAATTGTCTTTTTGTTATAACTGATTTGAGTCTGGTTTAAGTATCAAGAATTACAACTTCAACAACCAATGAAGTTACAGCAACAAGTGTAAAATGATTAATCGTTTACTATAATTTTTTGCACAATTTATCGTAACTTTATATATTTATGCTTGTGTTGTTGAAATTTCTCAAATTAAACAAGTTAAGGGTATTTGTGACAATTGTAAGTCTTTACTATACAAATTTTGAGTACTATAAAAAATAATTGAATTGAAGAGTTACGATTAAATATTTGAGTCACAGTTACTATAGCACACTGATCATTTTTGTCGTGTATAGTTGTGTTCGTAAACCTGGATCCAGTGTCTTCAACATGTTGACTTAGTAAATTGTATCAATGTATTTTTTAATTTTCTGGAGTTGGATTGGCACCGATTTTTGTAGAATTGCGCATATAAATTACTAATTACTTACTAAAGAAACAAAAAAATAAATAAATAAAGATGACGTTTGGTCAACTTTTATGCCCTAGCATAAACAGAAATGTTGCTTTAAGTACACACACACACACACACACACACACACACCCCACACACACAAAATGTGAATAAAACATTTCAAAACGTCTTGTACTTTTCTAATCAGATTGTCGGCTATATGGTGATGTCAATTATATCCGCCATCTTTGCAGCAGGACAGTTGATATGGGAAAGCATCGGAGCTGCCGTAACAAAATGTGACGACTATTACTATTATCCATACGAGTGCCAAAAGGTACACTATATATACTAACCATTGTTTATGCTATATCACTGTAAAACAGTGTTTAGAAAGTAAAGGCAAGGTGGTGTTTAGAGGGTAAATGTTTAGCAATTAAACACTTGTGTTTAGAAATTAAACACATGCTTCTAAACGTTTAATCTCTAAACATGTCAAATATCTAAACACCAACTGTTTTAATTTCTAAACACCAAATGTTTAATTTCTAAACACCATGTGTTTAATTTCTAAACACAAAGTGTGTATTGCTAAACATTTACCCTCTAAACACCACCTTGCCTTCACTTTCTAAACACTGTTTTTAGAGTATATTCACAACCAAATTAGCACATTCATCCCTGAAAGGTGCGCGCGTGTGTGTGTGTGTGTGTGTGGTGCCGTTTGTCAATATTTTGGGGTGCATGTGTGGGGTGTACATAGGTTTGTGTATATGTGGTGTTGGGGGGGGGGGGGGCTGTGGTCAGTCCTAACTTGTAGTTGTACATTGGTCAGTCCTTCGAGACTAATTTGCTTGACTAGCATGGATGTACATTAGTCATCTTGCTGGACTAGCAAGCCTGAGTAGCTTACATATCATTAGTCCAGATGGTGCCCATACAAAATCAGCCTATTAATTTTTACTTATATCAGTGTCCGTCGCACCTCGATCGCACCCCGAGGTCCTCCAGGCCTGGGTACGCCCCACTTGCTGGACTAGTATATTAGTCAGTCCTAGAATAATTTGCTTGGCTAACATGTACATTAGTCCAGCTTGACTAACTTGCTCAAAGTAATCCATCCAGCATGACTAGCTTACTGTACAGATCACCAAGTACATTTCTTATATGATATCACTGGTAATTTTCAGACTGCGTGTAAATGTAATAAAACGTGAATGCAATGCTTGTAAATTTGATGAGAAAAGTTTTCCTGAACATTCAGTCAGCATGCAGATATCTTGCATCATCACCTGGCCAAATAAAGATCAGAGGACGCCAGTTTTGATTCTCAGTGCAAAATACAGAAAATTACTACCACATAAAGGCAACTGGGCAAGTTATTCTCGCAGCCACCAACCTAGTCACGCATGTTAGTCAAGCAACTGCTTAGTCCACTAGCTAATACCATTACAAATAAACACCTTGAATATTGCTATTCCTCTTCTCAGCCAATGATTAGTTATGGCATGCATGTCGGTGCTGTCCTTGCGGCCCTAATAGAACTCATCGCTGCTATCACTGGCTCGGCTTTCGGATGTCATGGTTGTTGCCAGGGTTGTTGCAATACTGGACAAGCTCAAAGTACACAAGTCGTTGTAAGTTATCACAATAAGTTGCTTTGTCTTTAAAATAATTGAAAGTCCTCCCGGGCCATTTTAGGTGGTTGCAACCCTTCTAATTTCTAGAGAGACTCCGGAGAGAAAAATAAGAATTAAGGTTCATGGTAGATATGGGTGTATAGGACCAAATCAGAAAATCTGAGGATATCGGATTGTAAGAGTAACTGATGTTATGTTCATCATTTTAGGTTGACTTGCCTGCCCGGCTTGCCAGTCAGCCCAGGGCACTGACATCTAACAATCTTTCATTGTGTGTCAGAATCAGCGTGATTATATTTCACTGATTCCAAACAAGCCTAGCCTTATAGGTCAGTTGTTTTTAGATGGCTTTCCAAATTACTGACTTGAATGTTAGATAACCTACACAGAACCTATGGGGTTGAAAGGAATAAGCTCATGTCTAGTTTAACATTTCTGATATCATCTTAGCATGTTGTTTCTCTGCTCCCAGCTTCAACACGTACAGTACCCGGCGCATCCTTCAACCACTCTTTCCACAGACGTCTCAGCTGTAAATTCGGGAACGTACTCCGCAACGCCGGTGTTGTATCCACAAGTGCATGGACCCTACCCGCAAGGACCTGGGCAGTGTCCTCCAGGTACGGGAGTATATTAACTTTCGATTATCAAAAGGGG
Source organism: Ophioderma brevispina (assembly GCA_023653785.1). Taxonomy (NCBI): domain Eukaryota; kingdom Metazoa; phylum Echinodermata; class Ophiuroidea; order Amphilepidida; family Ophiodermatidae; genus Ophioderma; species Ophioderma brevispina. The sequence continues at coordinate 17,845 of JAMKCH010000835.1, forward strand.
GGAGTCCCGCCTTGCTAAAACCCCCTTTTCTGGTACCAACATATTTAATGTAATTGTCAATTAACATCCACCGGGGTATAGGTAAGGCCAAGAGCTGGTGAGGCCTAGGTACATCAAGGTGATCCCAAAAAGATGGATAGGGGCGGGGTACGTACGTGGCAACCACCCCCTCCCTTTCGGGAGAGAAGTACCAGCCTAGTATGACACATAACAGGAATATCACTGACACTTGATTTTGGTACCAACGATACCAAAATGAGTATCGCCTATTTAATGCTAAAATCATGTTTTAAGTCCCAAAGTTTACTCACGATTAGATAGTTTTGTTCTCCGGATGGAGAACTTCCTCACGGTAATGCAATGATCCAGCCGCTTTACTCCCGCGATTTTCTCCATCCGCATGTAGCAGAGCTGGTAGCAACCGATCATACACATGACTTAAGACTCCTTCCTCTCGGTTAACGATGTTGATTTCTCCCTTCCTGATCCATATGGCTTTTCACAGCCAGCAAGTTTGCTTGTTTGAGTCTTTGACAATAATTTAGATCCACAAATGTGGTTTGAGCATGAGAGCTGAAATGCACTTTCTCGACCAAACTTTTTTGAGTCTTTCGTGTGCTCTTTACACCGGGCTGTATACCTAACTCCAAAGAATCCACTAGTTCCACCCATAGAAGTTTTCTGGCATATATGAAAAACTGAAAGGAGATCCTCATAGCTAAATGCAAACAAGTTGGTTGGTATACTCCTATGAATGACGAAAATAAAATGGACAGCAGTAATCAATGCAAGCTTGATACCCAACAGAGAACATCCCTTGCATTTACTGCAGCATAGTCAAACTGAATGTCATGTCAAAAATCGAAACACTTGGCAGAGGATCTCCTTAAGTTGAAAGTTGAAAAGGGTGACATTTTCAATTTGCATTACGTTATGTCACTACATTAAAATAATAATTAAGAGAGATTGGAAAATAAGAACTAGATTGGAGGTAGAAGACATAATGGAATCGCTATAGAATTTGTTTTTACAACCACATATTTCTCCTTCAGAGGTAATAACTACAAATAAAAGTTTGGAGCAGCGATGGACAGTCTGTGTAGCGCAATAATTGCCAATTAATATTTTCGCGGAATGGCTTTAGCAAATGCACCTCCACAGGTTATATGTCCAAACTATGGAGAATATACGTTTAAGAGATCTAGGAACCACTCAGCAGCTAGCAGACCACTTAAAACCCTGTTGATCCTTTACTGAAATCATCAGGTTTACGCATGTGAAGGAGGAAGATGGCAATATAGCTTTTCTTGACACATCACCAGAAAAGCTGACGGGTCTGTGAAGTTACAAGGGTACAGATTAAGAAAGTTAAACAATGAATGAAAGAAAAAAACAAGGCTGAAGGGAAAAAAGAAAGATAATATAAAGGAAAAAGGGCAAAGGAACGGTGGTATCCCATTACTTCCTATAATCCATGGCGTCTTCGAAATATTGCAAAGTGCCTTCAAGAAACATACACTCTACTGGGTTGGTACATTTACTGACCCCACTTTACTGCAATGGGACCTTGCAACACGTTGAAAAGCATCCTTGAAGCAACCTTAAAGACAAGCGTGAAACAATACAAACTTGTGGATTTTATTGATGGGATCCCTTGTAAAATTGCGAGAAAACTTACGTGGGTGAGGCCAAGTAGAGCCTTCGGAGCTAGGTTGAAAGCGCACGTGAAAGATGCCGAAAAGTTATCAGCAAGAGATTGGCATGCGCCGGTGGAAAAGACTCGGTGGAGGAAGTGCATGGAAGTCAGCTGTCGGCACTGGGCCAAGCACAATCATGTGATTGACTGGGATGGGGCTCCCTAAAGATTGACAGACACTCACACACGCAAACTAGGTGGATCCCCCTCAAACCAGGTTCCCTGATCTATGGATCAGGAAGAGGGGAACGAGCATCATCAATCGTGATGTTAGTTTAGTTAGTTCAACCAAAGTTTTAAATCCCGGTTTTGTCCCCGCTGGGGTGGCCGGATTCACCTCACATTCAGCAATACTGCTGTGTAAAAAAAAAAAAAAAAAAAAAAAAAAAAAAAAAAAAAAAAAAAAAAAAAAAAAAAACCACCATGCAAGGCAGCATGTGCTGCCATTAGCTCTCCAGAGCTGACGCCCTTGTAGGTAGATCATCTTGTTCATTCTACCAGGGTAACCAATTACCCTTCTCATCAGATTTTCTTAGAAACCTGATGGGGTGACGGTTTAGCCGCCGACAACTCGGCCCTGGGATAGATAGTACTGGTTACCAGGATACCAGTAACAGGCCTTCAGAGGAAACCTGAACTGACCTGTGGGGGCTCGTCCGGGATGATCGAGTATATTCTCTAAGTCACCTGTACGATCTGCTGCTACAGGAAAGAAGTTTGCACTCTGCACGCAGATGGGAAAATTACACATCCCGCGTGAGTAACAGCTGAATTGGCACATTGCTGAGGAAATTATCTAATTGTGAGTAAAGGTTTGGACTTGAAAACCAGTATAATTTTAGCATTATATTTCGTTATCAGTCCCGATGAACTTATTTCAAAACATATCGCCTATTCATCTGTTAATTCCTGTCGATTTTCTGTGAATGATGCTATGACTTTAATGGGTGAATTCAATCTCAAAATCTGTCACCAGAAACACCTGTATGCCATTATGATGAAATATGTACATGCTATTATTTGCGACTAATCGAGAGTATTATACATTTTGCATATATTAATCTTCTGTAATTATCTTTCAGCTTATTCTGCAACACATGAATATAATCCGACTGCCCCGGATCCAAACTATATGGAAAAGGAATGGGCTCAAAAATAGATATCTACCGAAAAGAGTGCTCAACAATTTTCTTTGGTGAATATGCTGAACATGCTGACCGAGACTTACGAGACGTTATTTTAATTGTGTTAACATTGAGAAGGACAAAACACCATGAGACGTCTTGTTAAAAGTGTGGCCAGAAATATATCAATTAAACATGTTAAAGATTGATAAAAAGGATATGAACTTTGTCTGCGGATATCTTAAAAACTACACTTGAATTAAATCGTGCCTTGTGCGCATTTCTGTACGTTCGATATGACCAACCAGTCTATGCACAAATTATTTTAATTGTCACTTATTTAAATAAACGAGTTCTTAGACATGCATTTCACTTAAAGTAGGTGCTTATTATTGTGATGTCATGACGTCGTGAAGCCTTGACAGAGGCAACCAATGACACAGGTTAGATTTTAATGGTGTAAAATAATTCATCCATTTTGCATTTTGTTCTGGATAGTATATGCACTATCAAGTTATTTGCTAAATCAGGAAATCGTAAAATTCTTCAAAAATCAGATTCTTTTCATTCTTTTCAATGTTGGTGGCTTCTGTCCGTACGGACCACACTTGCTCTTACTGCGATTGGATGGAGATGCATATTTTCTACAGGACTGCTGCTGTTTTCGTCAATTTTTCCTTGAAAAAAATACTTATAAGAATTCCCCAGACCTATGCTGTACTTTAAACTACTCCTGAACATTTTTACTATTTTAACGATATTGGCCTTTTTTCTGGTGTCCTTTTACGTATAAATCACCACCCTTTTACGTCACTGACAAAGGCGATTGCCAAAGAAAATGTTTTTTAAAACTCGAGCCAAATCCACGTGTGGCACGTAAGCCACTGTTGTAAAATACTTACTTGTCACTTACGTCATGTTGACCTCCTTGAATAATAACAGTAGGGTCAAATTTTGAAGTCATGTATATCAGTTCAGATAAATTCATGTGTCAAAAAAGTTTGATTTCTGTGTATGAATGGCCTCAAATTCGTTCAAATATCAACTTCAATCATTTTCAGGAGTTGATCCTTTCAAAGCAAAGGCTCGCCTCTAATGATCTTGTAAGATTGATTTTATACCAACATGACAATTGATTATATTTAAAATAACAACCTCAGTTAAGTAAAACTAAATCATGTCAAGGGTCCCAAAGGAATTTTATAGATTCAAATGTTTTGACATAATTATATTTTATTGAATGAAATTAACACTACCTTAAAATATTGTGGCCGTTTTGATGACCAACTTGTAAAGAATGAGTAAATTCAATTAAAATGAAAACAGTATGGATTCACTGACGTGACGTTCATTATTTTTTACAAATGTCATTATTTATTTGTACAAGTTAGTCAAAATCGGTACGCTGCTAAATTTTATTGAGTCAAGGCTGACCAGTTTTGGTTTTCAGTTCAACGCAAATCATGGTTGTGGCGTGATACCTTTTTGTTTACTCTAGTAATTACTCAATAAAAGTGAGTAACTCCATCACACTTAATTTTCTTGAGAGGTTACACGGCAATTATTTTCTTTTTAGTTTCTACCCAGCTCATTTACATCCCCACACAATGCGTTGAAGTAATGACTAATTAAGTATTTAAAGTAGTGCAGATTTATCAAAGTCCAGTAGCGTCAGCAAAATTAAGAAGTAAAACAAGTAATCGGCTACTTTGAAAGCTTATTTTGTAACTGCTACACTGCAAAAACTGGGATTTTTTTTATTTTTTTTATTTTTTTTAAAACAAAATAGGACATTTCTTTCTTTCATTTGCTCGCAATTCTAGTCTAGGCCATTGGGAAGAATAGAGATGTATTTACACATAAAATCACATCCGCGAAGCAGATTGGACATTACTAAGAAGCTAAAGACATCCGGTAATTTGTAGGCTACTTTTAAGTTTGTCGTCACTTAATCAACAATCGTCTATTATATGGATATCATAGACTCGTACTCATTGATATTACAACCCCAACGGTCACAGACCGGTCAACCAGGTGCATGCCAGATCAACCTGGCGTGTGGTTTCTTGTGTTACACGCAATCTCTGTGTCGTATGCTGAATTAATATCGCCGGCGGATAATTTAATTATAAAATCGTCCGTTTACCATAAGCGCGCTGATTTGGGCTTTAATATTTTCAGGAGGGCTCATGTTATACAGAAAGCCAGCCAAGTATCATAATGTGTGCAAAAAATTGGATTTGGCATTTTTTGTTACAAGCTAGCAACCATCTAGATCACTCTCATATGGTATGTTTATCATAAGATATTGTTCCAAAATACAATTTAGTTTTTTGCCTTTTTGGGCCAAAAAGATGATTGTTTGGCCTAAAAAAAATATGATTTTTGGAGTATTTTGATGTATTTGATATCTTCAAAACAAGCTTATCAGAAAATTACCACTTTTAAGTAATTTGGGGACTATATTTACGTCTTAAATAACAAATTAAGATAATTAAAATAACGAAAATAAAAGCATTCCGAGCATTAGGTCATTTTTCTTCAAAATATTGTTTATTTGAACTTATGATGCCCATAACATGTTGAAAGTAGTCACAAAAGCATCAAAAACACATAACACAGTTCTGTTTGACCTAGAATGTGAATGCTTTTACTTGAAGTAGAGAATTACATTAGTGCTACTTTAAAGGGGCCATCTAGGATATGTTACAAGGATTGCTATATCCTCGAATGAACATTCCCATGTTGATGTTTTGGTCCGAAAATTGGATTTTCTGATTTCACTGTATTTGTAACTAGAAAAAAAAAGACATGTCAGTTTTAGATGAAAAGTCATTTTTAACCAATATGGCTATATTTTAGTCATAATTAACTAATTAATGTAGTAAAAACACAAGAATAAATACAGCATTCCACGCATTTAAGGTCGGTTTTCTCAATATTGTTTATTTCAAACTAATGATGTCCATAACATGTTAAAAGTAAGCAACAAATCATAAAAAACACATCACACAGTTCTGTTTGACCTAAAGTTGAATTCGTTTACTTTTAAGTAGAAATACGTATTGTTCACTTGAAAGTGGTCAATCTAGGAGATGTTACAATAGGAACATTGCTATCATTTGGACAAATCATTCTCAGTACACAACGACTTTAATACAACATTCATTACTTCAGTTTTACCCGTCAAACTCCCCCTCTCAAGTCAGTACATTCATTGCTAAAATATCACCATTCGTAGTGCGGTGAGGTATAAATCTGGTCAACAATCGCAGCAGACAGGTTAATAAGTCAACTCCTACTACTATTTTCTAAACAAAAGATGGCTCTACTATGTTTTCCTCTGCCATTAATAAATCAAAGAAAGACATGTTTGGCAATTGTGCAATTGAGAAAGTGTCAAAAAGTCACATATTTGCCCATTTATATGATTTCCAATGCCACAAACTGTGGCTAGGAAGGTCCATGATGCCAGGGTAAACGACTTTACAAGTTCATAATGTGGGTGTTATGGTATATCGAAGGCATCTGGTATGATGTGAACAACCGCTTGCTCATAGTGGTTTTATCAAACACATGCATCTACCACCCTCAGTAGCCACGTGTCCAACGCGGCGTGCAGTGTTAGCCTCTGCACTACGTACTCCGAGGGGTTGTGCCGTGGCCCGTGGGTCAATGCTACAGACACACGCATTCTGTTCCGTATTCATACAGTTTCCTGCTTGTTTTTCCATTTATACCAGTTATTCACCTTCTGAAATTAACTTTGCTATTTTATACTGTCATATCATTGTAATTTCTCTGCCCACCAAAAAAATTGCATGTGCCTACATGAAAAAACATGTCTATTAATTATTCAATGATTCATATAAATTTTACTCATCAGTTATTCTGCTAATAGTAGCACATGTTTGTGATTTAAATACATGTTGTAGGCGCATGTTGTGATTACTTTCAGGCACTTTTTGTATATTTTGCTTTCTTTTTATACTAAACAATCGTTTGTCAATAAAGGTACATCCGTGTATACACAAACACCAAGCAGTCCATGCACTCTAACAAATGTCTGTTGACATCCTATACGAGTAATGGACGTCCTTTGGCGTGTGAGATAAGGAAGTTTTTCACTAACAATGCACTGAGTTGTGTGCAGAGGGCTATTTGAGAAAATGATAGTCCCGTTTCTCAATATGCATCGGATAACCATCACATATGATGTTGGTCCGAAATTGGATTTTCTGATTTCACTGTATTTGTTTATGGGCTATATTATAGTCTAAGTTAACAATTACATGTAGTAAAAAACAAAGCAATAAAAACATCCAGAGCATTTTAAGGTCATTTTCTCACCATAATGTATATTGACTAATGATTTAGAAACATGTTTAAGTAAGCACAAAAATCATTAAAACATTTTAACACCGTTTTGACTGACCGAAAATACATTCCACGTTTTAATTAGAAATACAGCGGTGTTAACCTTTAGGGCAGTCTCGGTACTGTTAAAAAATTGTTTATGCAACATAATCATTCAAAATTGTGATTTGGACGGAAAATTTCATTGCTAATTTTCCCTGTAAGTCCTTGATAAATTCAACATCGCTTTAGTTAAAAATCAGTTTGAGAAACAATTTGGAACGACACACTTGGTCAAATTAAGAAATCAATGTATAAATTTAAGTATTATGGTCTTTTAAGACATTATGCCTCCAGATGATGGTTAATTTGCATAAAATCAAGCTGACTTAATGACATGGAACATCAAGACCTTACGAAGATGTACAAATTTAATATTATTAAACTCTTTTTACTTTTTTATCTAATATAAAATAGCATTTTAAAAAACCGCCTAGTATAAGATACAGATTACTTAATTATTAAGAGTTCAGTAAAGTATTACTTAACTTCTTGTTAATTTACTGATTTCACTACAAATGAAACACATGATTTGTATTGTATCATGCTTTTACATGATAACTTACTTTGTTCACACACATATATCAAATATAGTGACATTAAGTCTGGTAAGTTTTAAACCATTATTTAATGCATTGTATAAAACTGTTGTTACTGGTAAAACTAATCCTCACTTTCATTCTCCATCCTCACGAACGGACGCGTCAATGAATCGGGCGGGGAGCCCACTAGGAGTACATTCCCACCCCACGGCCCCCTCCTTTTTCAGGACTTTGACAAGGAGCTGGCCAGCATCACAACAACACGTTGGAGCTGTGGGCCGTTCATCTTGCAGTGAGACCACTCTGCATCTAGTCCAGGGAAGTCACGTCCTAGTCCCATGCGACAACATTTCGGTCGTCTCCCAACCAAAATAAACAACAGGGAGTGACCGGAGCGCACCCTTTGTGCCTACAGAATAGCCAAAGTCCTGGAGTGGCGTCTCCGTCATCGGATCACACTGATAGCCGTTCCACCTTTCCATCCCGGGGAAGACAACACCCTGCAGATGCCCTATCGCGGAAGACATCCGGAAGTCGGGGCTCATCGAGAGCCCGGGGATCGTCGGTGGAGTTTGCACCTCAATTCCCAAGATTGGAATAGTTTTTCAACAGGTTGCACACCCCCCACGTGGTCCTGTTCGCAAACCGCCTCAACGCCAAGCGCCCGACATACTGCTCGTTGACAGGGACCCAGCGGCCCTTCACCAGGACGCATGACAATGGAGTGGGACGAAGTCACAGTATACGCCTTCCGTCCGATCGCTCTAGTTCCTCGAGTTCTTCTCCAGTTCACCACCAGACAGCAAACTTGCCCATGATTGGTGTGCCCCGAATTGGCCCGCAACCGTGTTTCCAAACTGCCTGTCCGCTGGCTGTACGGCCAACCCGTTGAACTCTTCCAATGAGGAAGGACCTAATCAAGACTCCGGGGGTCTCCCTTTCCGAATGGAACTCTGAAGGCGATCAACCTGACTGCATGGCCTACTTTCATCTAGTCCTACAGAGCAAGCAAAGGCCGGTTTCGCTCCAAGCTGCCGTCTTGCTGGAGAGGCAAGGATACCTAAAAACAAGGAGACTTAATAATTCCAGAACTGGTCAGTACCGTAAACTGGTGCAGGATCCACCAAGTGGGACCCTCTGCGAGCAACCCTAAAGGAGGTGGCGGACTTCCTGATGCAGGTGTTCGAAGATGAGCCAACCCACGCACAGTCAGGGAGTTGCCGCACGGGCAGTAGGGTAGCCATCCATCTGAGTTTTCGGGGCATCACCGTGTCTAACTAGCCAGCGCTTCAATGACCTCATCAAGGAATGCTACATCGACAAAAACGGCGCCTGAACTCTCCTCTGGTACCAGCTGGTACCTGCCAACAGCCCTCCAGCATCTCAACAGTCCTCCTATGACCTCTTCCACCAGGCGTTCTCCTAGCGGACACCACCCAGAAGACTCTCTTCCTTGTCGCCGCCGCAGAATCAGGCAGGAGAGTATCAGGATATCCATGCCTCTGTCTATGCAGAGAATCACCTCACCCTCACAGGGAACGCCGCTCGCCTCCTTCCCCGATCAGGTTACCTGGCCAGCCGATCATCGCCTCAATCTCCGCAAGCTTCGTGTTCCAGCGATGATGGACCCTGGTATCCAGTTAGAGCCTTGAAGTTTTACCCCAACAGACTCTGCCCTATAGGGGGGCTCACGACCACAGCTTTTCCTTCCTCACAACTCAGCAGCGGCCGTTTCGCCCGGCCTCCAATACGACATTAGCCAATGGATCGGTGGAGCATAAAGGAGATCCAGCAGTGGCGGAGGTTCGTCTGTACGGGGACGGCACATAGGAGCTGCACGACGTAGATCTCAGGCGCTGCTTGGGCCTTCTACCGGGAACTTCTATACAAGATGTCAATGACGCTATGGGATGGGCTTTGTCCTTCTACAATTCCAACAAGTTTTCCTCCGAGATGTCCTAGTCCGCAGCGGTTCGACTGCAGCTAGGATCCTCATCAGCTTCCTCGTCATCACAGCAGACCTCCACACTTCCATTCTCCACAGCTCCCAGTAGCACTTTACACCCATTGATGGTCGGTAAGTGCAACTTTTCTATTATTGGTTTGTTGTTCAACCTTCTCCCGGGAGACCATATCACATGGCCCTGCACTCTGGTATCCGGGTTGACTCTACCAGTTGCAATCTGTGGCATTAAGTCATGAGGCTTGAATGGGAACGTACTAGGATGAAAAAAAAAAAGAAAACAAAAAACAAATGTAGGTGATTCCCCTCTCCCCCGGGGGAGAGTCCATATACACACCATAATTCCCCTTCCGTTACTTACCATTTCAGCGGACGTTGGGTAACTCTTGGGGTGTCCTACAATCATCTGAAATTAGGAACACAAAGACAAAGTCCTGGAATATTGTATTTGTAAAGACCTTGTATCAAAATCGGATCGAATAATCAATTCGAATGAGTCGGTGAATGCATGGATTAGCAAAAATCAAAAATAACTGTACTGTTTAGGGTCAATAGCGTGTTTCGTACATGGGACAAATCTATGTACTTTATTTCTAATTAAAAAGTACAGCATTATATTTTAAGAGTCAGCCAACAGTTTTAACATGTTTTGATGATTTTGGTGCTTTACTTAAACATTTTTGTAAATCATTGGTTAAAATATACGTTAAGGTTGAGAAATGACCTCAAATGCTCTGAAAGCTTTATTCCTTTGTTTTTTACTACATAATTTGTTAATGTTATACTAAATATCGCCCATATTGCGTAAAGCACTGATTTTCATCTAAAACTAATGTCATCCTAGTTACAAATACAGTGAAATCAGAAAAATCCAATTGTTTGGGCCAAAATCACTAGTGAATGTTCATCATCCGATTATCCAGGGCAATCATTGTGAAACATATCCTAGATTTCCCCTTTTAAGTTAAAAGCTACTGTAATTTCTATAAATTAAATTTTAATTTTATTATTTTGTTTAAAAACCAAACAGAACTTTGTTAATGTGTGTTTGATTCTTTGTGCTTACTTTAAAAACGTTTAGGTGCATCCTAATTTCAAATAAACATATTTTGAGAAAAATGACCTTAATGCTTGAAATGCTTTGATTTTCGTTATTTTAATTATCTTTCATTTGTTATTTAAGACGTAAATATAGTCCAAAGTAATACTAAAATTGGTAATTTTTCTGATAATGTCTGTTTTGAAGATAAATCAAATCATCAAAATCTCAAAAATTCATATTTTTTCGGCCAACAATCATCTTTTTTGGCCCAAAAAAGGCCAAAAAAATAATTTGTAGTTTTGGCAACAACTCTTATGAGAAACTATAAAATATGAGTCAGTTGATCCTGACATGGTTGCCAGCTGTACCAAAAAATGCCCACATCATTTTTTTCTTGGAACACTTTTGAACTTTGCTGGCTGTCTTATACAATACCCTGCAAAATAACCAATTTTGAAAATGTGCCAGTGTTCTCCTTTTAACACCCACAGAGTCAATTTCACACCTTCCTGGGATCAATAGGGGACCGCACCACTGGTGTTTAGATTACAATAACTTCAGTGTTAAAAAAATACCGTATGTTATTGTTGTAATAGCCAAATTTTGGTGTTTCTATATATGACTATGAATCTGCTGTTTGGTGATTTTACAAACCCCATATCGGTGCTGAATATTTTTTACAACTGTCGGTGCAACTTGACACACTATTGTGTTAAGTAAATACCCTCCTGGAACAATACGGCCGCACCGTCTGGTGTTATCAACAATAAACTTTGGTTTAACATTTAAATTTAAATGTCTGACATTTATGTTATTTTGTTATTGTTTTGCTTCTATTGTAAACTGCTTACCTCTAACATTTCATAAAAGATCACCAAATGCGTGATTAAAATTGTGCAGCAACACCGAGCGTGTTAAATTTCTCAATTTTCAACACCAGAACCCAACACTTGACATCTTGAACAAACAAACCGACTTGGTGTTAACTTTTTTAATAACACTCTAGTTTTTGCAGTGTAAATGACTTACTTCTTGCGCTTACTCCTAATCTAGGCAACCGTGTTGCACAGATTTTTAAACTCATTCCAACAAATTATTTTTCTGAAGGTAACTTAGTTTTGATTCGAATTGAGCTCAAACTCATTCGACTTGTTTTTATTGAGTTTTCTGGACCTGGTTTTCTGGATATCTACTATATTTTTCAGTGCACACCAACTGTGTTGCAAATCAAAGCCATTTTTAAAACATTTTATTTATGTGGAATCTATTGACGTTATTGAGTAAAATGAAAGCTTTACTAATTGAGTTTCAGTAGTAAACGAATGTACAGTCCAAATTATGTAAATAAAATGCTTGTGGCACCTACTCAATAAAATCAAGACAAACACCGTGTTGCAAACAGATTGTTAAAAGTAATCTCCACACACATTATTTTTCTGAGTGGTGAGTGTAACATGCAATTAAAAAATTCTCGCATTCCACATAACATTTTCACGAAAAACAAAACACATTTCGCTTTTCTTCTAATAATGCAAAACATTTTAGCCTAACACATACAGCGTGTATCATATCAAAAACTAGGACTTTAAAAAGCGATTTTTTACTGGACATATGCAACTATTGTGTCTATTTTATAAGGATTATTGTCCATACTCGTCCTCTTTGACAAGATCTATGTTTGGTGTCATTGGAATTTTTGGTTCACAACGTTATGCAAGTTTTGTGACCCCCTTCTTAATCGGTTTGGCCTATTCACATGACCTTAACACCACGGCCAGTTATTACATTTATGTATGCCTTGAAGAACATTAAAACTACAAACAAAACTTTGTTTAAAACAACTGATTAAGTGGCACTTAAATTTTATAACTGGACTATGCTTTTTCACAAAGCATCATGGAAGGTCGTTTCTGATATCAATCGAATAACAAGACTTGCATTGGACTCTAAATGCAGTTTTGGACATGTATTTGCACTTAAGTTAAAACATTAGAGCGCATCAGAAGTCCAGTTCAAACACTTAATGACAAATTATGATCACATATCAGTCCTCTGGGACAGATTAATACCAGTAGGCCCAAAGGAACTGACCCTTACCTATATATATAAGGCTAAAAGGGTCTGTTCACATGGGGGCGCAATGCCCTAGGAAAGATAAAGAGATTTGTGGTGTCTTGAATAGAAATGACATCTTAACAATTTTACAAAATCAGATTTAACAAACATCATCACAACCAGAGTTGTTTCTAGACTTAAGAAATTTCCAAATGAAGTATTTGTGTAGCAACCGGAAAAAGGTAAAGATAATTTATGTTTAATTGTTATAGTGTATCGGTTAGATAACGTTGTCATGTACAGCGCAGATCAATTCGTGCAGGCCTATCTATTTGTGCATACAAATGAGGATTATAAATGTGGTGGTAACAATTATTAACGACATTGCTCATCTGTCTATTTCATTCCTTTTATACTGCCATATAGGCTAATTCATAGTGGTATAGAAGGCTGACCTGCGTGCGGGTAAACAGCGGCGACTGACTGACACTCAGTGTCCGTGTCAGACACTGGTAAGTTTGTTATGTGTCACTTGTCATTTGGCCCATTATTGATGACGTCGAATTTACGAACAGCATGCAGCACCCGCCCTCCTATGGTCCATTTGTTGACATGTTTTAATATAAAGGTAACAACTTGACAATGGGCTAAGAAGAAACCCGGATATAATGTGCCCTCGACCTTGAGAGCTGAGCTCGAGTTAGGCTTAATTTTACTTTTGTTCAAATACGATATCTTACTCAGTATTTGACTATGGTTGACTTAAAAAGTTGGAAAGTACACCAGCCGGGAATACAGGCATTTACTGCCCATTAATCATGTAAAATGTATACTCGTTATAATACTATGAAATTATTAATCGTGGATGTGATCATTTTATTAATTCGGACTATCGGCGGCGAAGATCATCGTTCGAGCATTACACCGCCATGTAAGAACCAATAACAAAATAGTTTCTCGTCCCTGGCCCGCTTCCCGTGTTGCTGCCGCCCGCGTCATCATTTTTTTACAATAACAAAAAACAAGGCGAATTCGATTGATTTTTCCGCTTGTCAGTAGAAAAAAACACTAAAAATACACATTTTATTGAGTAATGAACATGTAAAACAATATATGGCTGGGACATATGAATATTGCGAAAAGACCTAGATCTATCGTCTTTGGGTAAAAGCTGTTGTTTTGGAAAAGCCAAACAAGTGCCGCAACCTCCTTTTTGAAACGTTAGTACGAGAAAAGATCATTTTTTTTACCTGGCCTAAGTATTATGTTAATTTACTGATTGGCGCCTGGTCGAAGGAGATTAAAATTAAATTATTTGTTATGAGCGTCTCTTTTACATATCCGGGATGTCAATAACCCTTCGAAAACGCGTACACGGGGGCGAATCAAGAGGCGTTAAAAGACAGCAACGCTTGTAATCTTTTGTTATTTGTAAGTAGAGTTTGTATATGAGGATTCGTGGAATGAGGAAGTAAGACTCCGAAAAGTTCTTAACACTTGTATTACCAGACTGAGAGATTTACCAATGAACTTTCCGCTTCGGTCGCTGATGCCGATGTTGTGTTGGAGGACATATAACATAGGTCCTACTTCCTACTGCTCATTTTAAAGAAACATTTGTTTACATTTTCGCGAATATCCAGGAAAAGCTGAGAGATATGCTGAAAATGACAATGAGTTCTAACAATGTCTACTAAGTAATAAACAATGCAATGCAAGCCAACAAGTGGTAGGCTTAGTCATTGCCTTAGTGAGCCCATTGAAGGATAGTTAGTGCCTTAGTTGTATATAGTGAGGCTCGTTGTAAGTGGGAAGTTGTCAGTACTTATTGTACGATCTTGCCATTGTGGCATCGGAAGAGTTTTCGAAACGTACGATAATGGAGTCTCATCTGCAGTTTTTCCTTTTCACCAGCATGGCTGAAGGGTTTTTCTTCATATACCAACAATATTTCTGCCTCTTGTTTTTACCAGTAGGTTATCATATCGTATATGTTTCTGTTTTTTCTTATCAATAAAAAATGAACCTGTATTTTTCCCTATTTGCTGACTCTTCATCTTTCCCGATTACGCATTATTTTTTAACGAATTTTTAGCTTAGAGTACATACTTTCTTAAATAACTCTATTAATTAGCATCCCGGGTTTTAGACTTTATTGGTGTGTATCTCTTCTTTCATTTTCCTCGTTTTTTATCAATGTATCCAGGGATGCCCCACCTAAAGTGTTCACTGTCCAAAGTGTTTCCATTAACAAATAAATAGTTTGCAATAATATCCAAGTTTTACTGAGATCTTGCAAATACAGGCTAATTTTCTGCGTGAACACTAAGTGGTCATTTTACATGACTGATAGGTGACACAACTGTATAGCCTATGATACCATTAAACGTTAAGACATTTGTAAAACGTTCATGAATAATACTAAAAATTTTGTTTACTAATTTCATGTTTTAGTAACAAAGTATCGACAAAAGATGTATCACTGTCATAGGTAGCAGAACTCTTTTTGAGAGTCAAGATTCACTCCGTTAGCGTGATCACTGTAACAATTCCAACTCTCTTAGAGTTAAGATTGAATCTTAAATTTGTTGAAATATAGTACAAGAATTTAAACGTGTTTATGCATTTATCGCCTTGACACGCGCATTGTTGCCTTCAAAACAAAGGAATTTTCTCTGTAACAAAAGTCCAACCAATGAAATGACACATGAAAAACAAGACACAGGCACCGCGCGAATTCATAGATAGTCCAATACCACTTAATGGAAGTAGACCAATGTTAATTCTGTGGAAAATGGAGTCAAACATCTGGTTGCTAGAAGCAAACAACAACAAACACACAAGACGAAGTCCTTACACAGGACAATCTCTGCATCTTAGTGCACATTGCGAAATGAACTAATAGAGTTTTTTACACAATTTTAGTTTTGAAATGTTTAAATGTACCACCGCTACATTTACACTCGCAATTCAGAGTTCAGGTATTACAATTAATACTATCCAGGCATCAATCATACTGAGCAACCGTTATGTGAAAAACAAGAATTTCATTTCGCACCAATCAATATATATCTTTATTTATAAATACTTATTTAAAATTGACTTTTGTACTACCAATTGGCAATAAAATTCACGAATTGAATCTGATATTGTTGTCTACCGTTTCTTCTTACATAAGTAGTTTCCCACCACACCGAACCCAAACAAGACTCAATCCTTGGGGCGCCCCTTTCTTTTTAAAGAATTTTAGTAAATGCCTTCCTTGTGTCCCAATGCACGACTAATGCAATTAAGACCATATCACTATTGTGTAGTATATCTACATACATTGCTGTACAAAGTTGTGCCTGTTTAACACACACAATGAATATTGTCTGGCTTTAATGATTAGTTTTCTATGCTACATGTTAAAAATACATACAATGTATTGTGTAACACCATTGTATATATAACATTGGGAGTATATTATTTTGGTTATAAATTAGCTATAGAAGTCATTCTAACAGGAAATATGTCAAGCAAATTGTGCCAACTGACCCAACCAATCAGAAACAATGTTACATCAATCTTGGTGAGGACTAGTCTCATTTAATAGTGCAAGCAGGGAATGCCACTATCACCAGTGGCCAGTGCAAGTAGAGAATTTAAATCAAAAACTTGGGGTGGACCATGGCCATGGAATAGAGCTCTTTGAACTCACAGCTAATCTCCAGTAGCAGCTGCAGTGTAACTATAGATGGGCTGTATACATAACAATTAAGAACTGTGTCCACTGCATTGGGTTTTGGTCAATTCCAGGGTATCTCCTTGCTGCGCCGGAATAAAATAAACAACGACATGTATCAACTAAATTGCATTTAAGTACGGAGGTCTGAATTATTTTCAAGCTTTATGATCTCCAAAGGATCAAAGAATAAATTGCTCTAGCCTCACCTTGGATTAACCATGGTCACTTGATTGTACTTCTTACAATGAAGTCTGGTCAAGCATGCATAATACCTTTACAAGGAGGAATAGTGGACCTTAGCATGATACAGAAATCACGTCATAATGTATTTGCATTGTACATGTCTTAATTCGATATTTGGGGGGTAGAGTGTCCACCTATCTTTTTTCCAATTGTATTAGTCTGTATTTAACCTTATCTTTTCGTATACGAGAACGCAATTCGTACAGGTGGATAATGTGAACGCACGTTTATATTTAGGCTATTTAGAGAATAAAGGTATTGTTTTTTAGCCTCTGCCGTTTGTCTTCGTGTCATATCACACTGGCTACATCATTCTTTTGAGTAGAACAACGAAGCGCGCAGCCGAGTTTTTACGCTAAAATAGTGCTGGTAGCATGTGTGATATGAGATGATAGACACACTGCAGAGGCTAAAACATACCTTTATTCTCATTCTTTAAAACACTTTTATCAAATAGAATCTGTATAGTAACATATTTTCTAAAAATTATGGTAGATTTTATCCACTAACTACCCAGTCATTTTTAAATCGATCAGTCCAGTTTACTGGGATACTCTGCGAATTCGATTGGCCCGAGCAGTGCTATCGTAATCGCGGCCCGACGCGTACGCGCTGTACCGTGTGATATCGTCTGATATCACACGGCTAGGAACACTGAAAATTGCGTAAACAATCTCAAGTGTTTAAGAATTTCAATGTATTCATCAACATCATGATATAATAATTCAATGATCTACACACACACCCAAATTATCTCGGCATGTTACGATACAGTGAAATTGTACCAAAGTTTCCGAAATAACACTGTGTTGCCCACGGCGTGGCTTTTTCATGGAATACTCGTTGTAAACAAAAAACGGCTTGAGATAGAATGCTTGATAGAGCTCGAAAGATGAAAAGCTCCTTCAACAAAAGATGAAATTATGGAGTTTTCAATGGGCGTTACAGTGTTACTGTAACCACGGATCAAATCAAGTAGAAAATAATTCAGTCGGGAAAAACATCTTTGTGTAAAATCAATACAAACGGATTGTTGTACCACACAGCAAGGTTTGAAAACTCGTCAAAGTGGTGAAGGCGGATAATACGTCTTTCGGGCGTCGATGTTAGCCAGTTTCGCATGGTTGTTCAAGCGAGTCGTGCAGACAGAGCAAGACCAAGGAACAAAAAAATATATTTCGGAAAACTGTCCAAAATTATCGGACTTTGCACAATACTCATCGGAAATATGTCGAGGACTTTTGGCTACCAAGTGTTAAATGGGTGTTTGAAATGTTAAAGGTCCAGGAAATGAGATGATAACCCCACTCAATCTTACGGGGCATTCATTCCAATAAACAGGGCCAGAAAAAAGAATACACTACCAGACACATCATTTGTGAAACAACTGATTATCAGTCAGTGCCATAAATAGATTCACCCCGTCACCTGTAATTTTCTATTACTCTCTGACAAATCAATAGTTCACTAATGATGTCATCACCAACACAAATTATTTTGATGCTTTCTCGTCTCTCCTTGTAGACTTGACAACAAACAACTCGATGCCATTTGCATTTACTGGTACCTTAAGACTTAGTTCTTACAACTTGCTATGACCATGAGCCTGCTTTGTACTCAATCGAGTTTCTGACGTGAAATCATTTAATGTGAAGCTGTTTCAGTATTAATTATACACAAAGTTCGTAAAATCGTGGGGGGGGGGAGCAAAACAAATAAACCGGAGGTGGGCCAAGTGAATTATTTTACATCATGAGTGACCTGTATTGACAAAATATTTAGTCCTTTGTATTCAAATTTAAGGTCCCATCTTTGAGTGTATTCCTGTACTTTTGTTTCAATTTTAGCAACAAAATAATAATTATTGGCAAGATTTGAGGTCCTTCTGATGGTAGGATTAGTCCTTATAATTAAAAGTTAAACCAAGAACTAATGATTCTTCGTGTATCCATGTTATTAAAGAGACATGAGGGGACATTTCCAGAAAGAAGGCGCCCCCATTTTTTTTTGACCCGGGGGTTTTTGCATATGTGGAATGCTTATGTATTAGATCTGAAGTGACGCCGAATATACGCCGTCTTTATATGTAATATGATGATGATTTAGTAATTTCTGTCATACACGATAGAAAATCAAAGCACGGTTTTCTATATAGGACGATTACGATAGCAAGCAAGTTCAAAACAAGTTCTGCAGTTTTATTTTGTACTTGTTTGTACGATAACCCTTTGAAATGTTCTCAGGTGGTCTATACAACCGATCCAGTGCAATTTGAAAGAGATTCGTATCGTCAAAAATATCTCCTGCTGTCACTTTAAATTGGTCACGTACATGTATATTGGGATAGAATAAAAAAGTTTCTATCATCTGGTGAGATAGTTTTGGAGATTACAAATGTAATAAAGTAAATGGCTTGTATTCAGATAATTTGGTTCATGGTTTCTTAGTCCAGGACTAAATCCTAATATGCACCTTTGAGTGTCGACTGTATACTTCTGTTGCACATTTAAGTGATGAAAAGTAATACAAGAAAGAAGCATTTTTTATTTTTTAAGTTAGGAAAAGTGATTGCCACTTTGTAATATTCTGTCTGTCTATCTCTCAGTTTCAGGGAATCTTATATTTGAGGCGCGCGAGAATAGCCTTTGCAGCTACATGATGGGCGATGACGGAAGTTTGGGTGAGGCGTCATGCTTTCTTGAAGATCTCAGTTTTACAGTTGGGATAGATGTTGACGTCAGAGATAGAATTCTATTTTTCTCCGATATCAATGAAGGGACTATCAGAAGAGTGAGCATTGCTGATGGTGTGCAACCTGTCGAACAGATATTCCATGGTCTAGGAAGCGTAGAAGGTTGGTATACAAATTACAATATATATAATGAAAGCGGTCATATTAACCCAATCTCGACGCTTAAAAGGTTTTAAAATTTTACCCAAAGCGACAACTGATGCTACTTTAAGATTCCATGGTTTAGGAAGCGTAGAAGGTTGGTATATAAATTACAATATATATAATGAAAGCGGTCCTATTAACCCAATCTCGACGCTTAAAAGGTTTTAAAATTTTACCCAAAGCGACAACTGATGCTACTTTAAGTTTAAACAATTGTTAAACAGCTGTTTTAAACCGTTGAGCAGCTGTTTCAACCTTTAAGCAGCCGTATCAAGCCCGTTAAACTGTTTAACCCTCGTCTTACAAAAGGGGGGGGGAGTGGTTAACACCCCATGCTTTTCTCCGGTGCGCAAAAACAGTAAAAGCTTTCATCAAACGCCGCTTGGTATTTTTGAAAATATTATGCAATGTCTGGTTCTAATGTTTTTACGAAACTAGTCATTTACCATTTGCATGAAAATCTGAAATTTCTAATTTTTTTTGTGCAAATTGGATTTTCGCCTATCAATGGAAAGAAAAGAGGAGGTCCAAAGCTATATCCACTGATACCAAAATCACAAGCACTGGGATGGGTGCTTTAAAACGAATTGCCACCTTACCGCCCTTAAACCGTGCTTCAAATAAGGCTTGGTAAGACGCGGGTTAACGGTTGCAACAGCTGTTTAATGGGGCGAAACAGCAGTATGGTTTTAAAAAAGCTGCTTAAAAACTTTGAACAGCATTATTAGATGTACACAAACTCTGTCAAATTTGGATAATTTTGCTATACTATTTTAGTAGGTCGACTTGGATCAAATTCAATACCAAATTGGGGTTCAATCTGTAACCAGCATCTGGGTGGTTGATATACTGCAATACTCAGGCCAGAAGAAGAGGTCTGAGAGCGAATCTTAAAAGTAAAGCCTGAGTGGGCTCTGTGTACCTGCAAAAAATCCGGCTCTGTCAAAAAAATGAGACCGCCCTTCCACGAAATCCCCGAGTGTCTCTTTAAATGTGTCACAAATTTAACTCGTTTTTTATAATTACAGATATTTTTTTATAATTACAGATATTGCAGTGGACTGGTTATCTAGAAATATTTTTTGGACAGATTTTCAATTGGGCCACATATGTGCCGCAAGGTATAATGGGAGTCGGCGTGCCATTTTGATAACGGATCAGCAAGGACCTCGCAGTATCGTGGTGCATCCTGCAAGAGGGTAAGGAATCCAGAGGCTCTGTATTTCCAATTTGGGGAATATTACCCATTAACTCTGTTACATTTGTAGGCACAGTTTAAACTACATAATAGTGAGGTTATAAATCAGAATCCTGTATTCTAGAAGTTTGGGGAAGAAGGTTTGAAGCGTTTTTTTTCATGTTTTTCTATAGTTTGATGAAGGGGGGGTGATGAATCATATTTTGGGCGTCCAACTCGGAAAATGTGGGGGGGGAACTTTCCATATTTGTTTATGATTAAACAATTTAAACAAAAACGATTTAAAAAATATTTGTGTTCTCTTTGTTTCCCCAACCACCCCCCATCCACCGTGGCCTATTTACATACTAATCGGACTCTTACCTAATAAAGCGTTTGAGACTCTTATAACATCGAACTATACCTAAAACTGTAGAACAACAATGCATAAAGAAACTGATAATAGTTTACTTCATTACAGTTACTTGTTTTGTACGAATGTTGGTGATACCTGCCCATGGAGTATCGGCGAGCCGACCTGGATGGTGTATGATAATCAAAGAGTATGGTGAGCACAGGCCTGTCGTCTCCAAAATGCCCAGTAGTGACTTTCCATCAAATAGGTAAGGAGGCGATACTGAATTGTCTACAATGGTCACTCTTTAAAGAGACACTGGCACATTTGAAAAATAGTGCGCCCTCAAGATTTTTCAAAATCGATATGTTTGCATGGTTGTAAAGCTTTCATATAGAAAAGCCCTCACCCGAAATGATTAAGACCAAATTAGCTTCCTTATGGGTAAACAGAACGATTTTATAATTAGCGTCGCCGGCGACGTTAAATTCAGCAGACGACGAAAATGGCTTTAAACACAAGAACACGCACTCCGTATGCATGTTGCTCACGCTATGCACACTGTTTGACCGGTCTATAACCTTTGTGGTTTCATATCAGTGAGTAAGAGTCAAAAATATTCATGTAATATACACATTTGTTGATTAAAGTTATGGAAAACTTAAAAGTTGGCCTACATATTACCTGGATGTCTTTACCCTCATATCAATGTCCCTATCTGTTTTGGGGTATGTTATTTTTATGTGTAAAATATATCTCTGTTCTTCCAATGGCCTAGACTATCATTTGAGAGCAGATTGAAGAAATTTCATATTTTGTGAAAATGTGCCAGTGCCGCTTTAAATAACATTGATTACGGCAGGCGATATCCTTATGCTTACAGTGAAATTTCACTCTTTTGGAGTTATTTTCACTTTTTTTTTGAAGTGAATTTTACGAATTTCACTCCTTTGGAGAGCGAATTTTGCACTATCCTACATTTAGCTTAGAGAGTATTGCTTAACCGCATTTTTATTCAATTTATTGCGTTTTAGAAAAGTATTCAGCGATCTATGCAATACATGCAACATGGTGCCGACAATCTTTGTGACATATCTTCCTTTACTCTTTGTCAGTACTACTTGTTTGGATACTCTTTGTATACCTAGTCATCTAAAATGCTTAATTCCAAAGTTAAAGATGAATCGGATTTTCCGTTTTCATGCCGTAAACATTTGTGCACAATATAACAGTGCCATAGGATACCGTGTATAACAAAAATTCCGGATCCGGAATTTTATAACAAAGCTGTGATTTTCTATATGAAGGACTTCGAGTTGAGCTTAGTTATTTAACACAGTGATTAGTATATGGACAAGCGTTATGTACATGCAAAAAACACGATTTGTTTGAAAAATGAGTGCGCCATCATCGGGAAATCTCTGAGTCAGCCTTTAATGTTGCTCTTTTATCTTGTTTATTATACAGGTTATATTTCGCAGATAGAGGAACTGAAATGGTCGAATCTGTTAAACTTGGCGGGTCAAAAAGAGAAGTGATCTACGAAGCTGAAAGTGCCGACTTTTTTGATATGACAATTCTTGGAGTGAGTTTGGTGCAATATAATTGTAATAAAACGAAACAGTAAAATAAAATTATTGAAGTGACGGTTTATAAATGTTTCTGTTTCACCGCAAATTTTGATTGTACAAGGTGTCCCAAAGCCGTTTAACCTTTTCTCTGGCATTAATACATATCTTCCTCTACACTTCTCCAATTTTCAGTTCCTTATCTCCAACGCTGCAACGAGAGATTTCAGAGCGTCCCAAATTTTGGAGTCATATTATAAGAGTTTAATATATATAGACACTCACCAGGGCCCAATTCATAAACCTTGCTAGTTAGCTGGCAACTACTGCTAGTAAAGTCGAAAATCCCTATTCTGCAATCTTGAGGAGGGAGTCGCACTAAATTGAAATATCATAAAACTTACTAGGGACCTTGCTAAATAATTACACACTAGGGCAAAATCTAGCTACCAACTAGGTCAATCTTTTGTCTACAGAATGGGTGGCTTTCGGGCGGATGGCCTTGGTTTGCAGGGTGGGGAATGGAACGTCAATACATTAAGTGACTACCCTTTTGTGTTTGGAGTCTGTTCATCTCAGAGCATTAACTCTTTTGGATCACCTGTGAACCAATGATCAAAATGAAGGCCAATATAATGTAGTAAGCTGCCGTATATATATAAGGCCTGTACCCACTGAGCAACCTATATATATATCGAGGAAGTTGACAAACTGAAGGACTTACTCAGCACTGAAAGAGAAATATTAAAAGATTTTCTTTAATTCTGCTGTAATATACTGGCGTTTGAGAAAATGTGACTTTAATTAATCGTTTTATACTAAGCAAATCTATTCAGGACTCAAAATGTACACTCATAAATCTCATATATGGTACTGTAATCAAACATATATAAACTTTAGTAAACAAAGAAAAAGTTTTAATTATGAACAGCATAATTAAATTCAATCTTAAGGCCAAAAAAATAAGTTTGTCTCAGAAGAAATGTGAAAAATCGCATGCGAAATGCTTTGTTTTTTTAGAAAAGGCTGAGGCAAAAGAGGTTTTTCTTATTTTTTTTTAATGCCATTTTTGGCCCTCTTTTTCAATTTTTTCGGCCGCTTTGCGGCCGATCGAATTTTTCATTTTTTTTATTGAAATTTAGAGAAAAAAAATTCGGTCAAAACCAATTCTAAACAAAAATGCGCGCTGGTCTTTCTGAGACAAACGTTTTTCTTTGCCTAAATTTCATTCAGACTGATTCTTTCTTTTTGTCAACACTTCGATATGAGGTTATATATCTTCATTTTATGTGTTAAAGCGATATCAATCAGCGTAAAACAACATGATTTAGTTGCCTACTAGTGAGTTAGAGTTGCTCTGGATCAACCCTAAATTATCAGATTCTTAGAATGCAACTACACTAGTAAGGTTTTATGAATTTCAAACTAGTAATCAACTAGGCTTAGTTTGGCACTAAGTCCCGTTTTAGTTGCCAACGATGCTTAGTAGGTTTTTTTGAATTTTTGGGCCCATATTCTTACCCTATATTTGGCATACAGGGAAATACTGAACCAGTTTGATATTTTGCTCACTAGTCTTTCTAAAGCATAACCCATGCATCTTTTAAGACATTTATGAAAGAAAATGTCAAGGAAAGCTAAACGATCCAGGGAAACAATACCCGTTAAAATGGTTAGCTTGTTCAACAATTTGTGTTTCAGTATCAGACAAATAATTTCCTTACCTTTTCCATTTGATTTTAAATTAAAATCTAAAATTTCTTCACTTGGGTGTAACTTTTTAGGACACCCGTGAAATAAATAACCTACATGTAGTAGTATATATTCACTTAAAACACATTGGATGGGTATTCACAAAAGCCGTAGACATTCGATATATTAGTATTAGTGCCGGCGCAAGTGGTGGTCCCAGTGAAAAGTGCAGTGAGAGCACGTGTGGTCTCACGAGAGAGCACGTGTGGTGTCCTGTGGAAAAGTGCAGGACTCGTTATCATTAGAGCGTTAAAATCGTGAGTTCGAGCCCCGCCGTGGCCAACGTGTTTGTGTCCCTGGGCAAGATACTTAATCTCAATTCCATCGTCGACCCATGCGAAATCTAGGGAGCTGTCATGTTATGGTGGATATTTGCCATCTAAGTGCTGATAGGGAAGTTTGCTTGGCCAGCTGCCACTCATGAAGCGAATGATTGTGACGATTTCCTGATGGCAGCGTAATAATAATAATAGGCAACAGCGCTTTGAGACTGTTTACGGTGATAAAGCGCTATATGAAAACTGATTATTATTGCGAACAACTTTTGTATCTAAACAGGGATACTTGTTTACCACTCGTTGGAGCGGAAGTGACGTCAATGGTTACATCACTGCAGTTGAATACCCTGTAACGGAATTAAGTAGCAATTTTGAGTTCGTCCCGACTGTAATAGAAATTGACCAACACAACGGAAAGGCGTTAGGGATAACGACCTTCGACGAATCAAGGCAGCAGCTGAAAGGTTCTGATGGCAATGGTAAGTTGATGGTTACAGAAATTTATGTCAGTGATCATTGCAGGCAACATTCACGTTCACGTTTTAGCCTTTTTATAGTGCAGTTAAACATGTAATTATACTATAAATTGCAGTCATATACTGGCTACCACTAAAACAAACTAGTACATCATTTAATTAAGGACACACAGTGGAACATCCTCGTTTAGAGAGTTAAACTCGAGTCATGATCATTGGTCAGAAGGACGTGGGTTCATACCCCGTTGTATCCTTGGAAAAGACACTTGACTTTGCTTGCCTCTCTTCATAAGAAGTCCAGAATTAACGTGGTAATGAAATAAATGACTTTGAATTTAACTCCAAAATAGGAAACAAGCATTAGTTTAAAAGCTGCTAAAATATTTGCTTCATAATTATAATACTTACGAAGAGATTTCTCTTTGCTATTATCATCTTGAAATCAATACAAGAAAACCTATATCTGATCAAATGTGGTCACCTTATTGCAATTTACCTGTTTTATATTTCACAAAACTGCTCAAATCTTGTTAATTTTAGGTGTATGTAGATCAGACAATGGCGGATGTGATCATCTTTGCATGCCAATATCCGGTGAGAAACGCAAGTGTATATGTGCAACTGGTTATACACTTGATGATGATAAAGTCAGCTGTAACACAGGTGAATTTCGCAGTTTCGATGTTTTTGTAAATGGTAAAACTTCTCGTGTGCATTGACTTGTTAAATAGGTTTATGGATCTGAAGATCAGTTCTACGACGGCAAGGAACATAATATCGATATCAGACAAGACTCTTTTGAGTTGAGTTGAATCCATTATCTGTTTCCCGAAAGAGTGGGTTGAAACATACTTTTACATTCCGGAAACGGCGTTTTAAATATATTTCACAGACACTCTGCTTCTATTGCCTTTAGGGATTATGCGCTATGCGTTTTTAATACGTTTATTAGAAAATTATATTGCTAGACCAACTAAGTGACATTAGAACATTATGAAGGTAATTATAAAAAGAAAGAAACAAACAAATGTACAAACAACAACAGCTAAAACGAAGGCAAATAAAACCTATATAACACAATAAAATTATAGTAGATTCAACCCATCGTGTCACCAGAGGAAAATATTCGGACAGCGCCGATTGGTTGTGAGAGGAGGCCCCATCACCTGTTTCGTCTTTTATGTTTACATCATCTTTACAAAGAGTACAAAGACTTTTGCGTTCCTTTGTATCCAAAACACGGGAGCTCAAAAGTCAGTAACGTTCAACTCACCTATTACATTGAATACCATTCAGGCAAATACGATTAGTCTGAATGTTTTAGGGTTAATGTAGCTATAAATGCGTTTACGTTGACCTGTATGCTTTCATTAACCATAGAACTGATTTTAATTTTTTTTAAATTTTAATTTTCACCCACTGCACATCCCCCTCATTCAATGCCCATATACCTTCGGAGAAGTAACGATGGGTTGAATCTTCTGAGCAATAGCAATGTTAGGCTACCATCTTTGGTTCACCCTTAGTATCTATTTTAAGCATTATGATTTACCTGATCACAAATTAGAGAAATTGCATTATTTTTAGCAGAGGGTGTTTTGAGTCAATCCCACAATGCACCAGTTTTGGAATTTTCACCTCAATAGGGTCATGTGATCCCATAAATATCCTATTCTTAACACATAAAAACCCTGACTTTAATGCTCATTTTAGCTCACAAAGCATCAGTACTTAGGGAATTTTTAGCATGATTATGAAATGTTTTGTGGTTCTTAAACTTTTGGAATACTTTTTGTCCCTAAGTACTGACATTGTGTTTAGTACAGTACGGTATAGGCACATTGCTATGCATCATGGGATTGATTCAAAACACCCTCTGATTTTTAGCTAATTCTTCCAATTTTGCAATAGATCTCGTAGACAGAGACTTCATTTTGTTTGCCGATTCCTCGTTGTCAACTATCTTTCAAAGATATACAAACAGTGCTGGCGATCCAGTGGTGTCAGCCGCCGACCTCGACAAAGTAATGTATCCTGTTGACCTCGCATTTGACCCTGTGGAAGAAAAAGTCTACTGGACGGATAGGTTGACCAAGTCGGTTAACCGCGCACATCTGGATGGATCAGGGTACGAAATTGTTACTGCCCGTGATATTGAAGGTAAGTACTCCGCGGTACACGAATTTCAGAGGTTCAGTTCAGGTTTGGTAATTAGCTGTCAAATTTTGGCTCACCACGTTGAGCCACACAAAAGAATTTCTTTTTGCTGCTGAAGAGCTGAGGCTACCGTGGCAATAGGGAGACGGGATTAGAACTACAGGTATTCTTGATGTACGGGCTATTCAATTCATTGTTATGTACGCATAGAAGCATCCTTTCACAATATGACTGACTTGAATCACCCCTTAATGGTGGTTTTCTGTTCTATATGTTTTCAATGAGTACACTGCTCCAAACGTTATTAGCTGTTATTTGTCGACAAGTTGCAGTAATATAATGTAAATAAATTACTTTTTCTGAGAAAACGAGATTGAAATCGAGTGTTTTAAAGCATTGATCTAAGCTTGGTTTGTTTTTATTACTTACTGCTGAGAAAGAAATATCATGTTTGGTTAAGTTTAATAAGAAATGTGCCTATTTAGAGGGCACATGTGGATCGCCCGACTCACACGGCCCACGCCAAAGGTTGTGAGTTCGAGCGCGATACTCTGATATAGGCTTGAGCACCCCTTTATCACGTACAACTAAAACTTTGATGTGTAAATGTTGTTGGCGTGTGTGTTTGTGTGTAAATGCGTGTGTGTGTGCGTAATCACTAATCGCGCCTTTGTTTGGAGGCCGGGCGGTATGTGGACACGTGTGTACTGTGGATGTTGGCAGCGCTCCGTCGAACTCCCTAAACCGTCCCTCAACGTAACTGTATCGCCAGAGGAAAAGACATCATCATTCTGTAGCCATGCATCAAGTTAGTAAATCTGACTAGGCTGAATACCCCCAAGATACTCCGAATCTTACTTCAAAGTTGAGTAAAGGTGTGCCTCCAATGTCTTATCAAAAATCGACCCTTTGATGAAATGATAACAGTACTCTTAGCAGGCGCGTAGCCAGCCCGGTGGTTCCGAGGGGGCAATTTCCCGGTAGATGCAACAAATGTCCCGATCATAGGCAAAAATAACCCGGTCGAAGGGCAAAAAGAGTCTGAAAAAGGGCTGATTTAACACAAATATCCGTCTTTTACTTCCCGATTTCCCCTCAAAAAGATTTTCAGAGGGGGCACTCTGCCCCCCTCTGTCCCCACCTGGCTACGCCACTGACTCTTAGACTAACAAACAAACAAAAACTAAAAAAAAAACAAACGGAAAACAGAGCTGCATACCCATTGGTCAACGGTGAAATATGGTATCAATTAACATAAATTACCAAGTTTAGATTGGTAGCTACACTTAAAAGGTAATCAGAATTTCAGGATAGTTCAATTATAGTGTTATGATCCAAGACCGGGACACAGCCCATCTCCACCGGAACGACCCAGCAAAAGTAAAGTTTACTAAATACCGCAAACAAATTAATGTTGTGGCCACCTCAAAAAAAAAATGAACTGACGCAGAGCAATGACCACTGGAGCAATTTAGTCTTTTCGTGCAGTGTCCATTATCCTCTGACTATTATTTTTTTGTGTATTTATTGAAAATAGTCAACTAGAACTAAAGATAGTCACCTGAAATGCCCAATTCTAAAGTTTGAGATGTATCGGACTTTTTCGTTTGCATGCAGTGCCCATAGGATAACTGTGTATACTAAATATCCGGATCCGGAAATTTATAACAAAGTTGTGATTTTCTATATGAAGGATTTCGATTTGAGCTTAGCTATTTCACACAGTGTTTAGTATATGGACAAGCATTATGAATATGCAAAAAACACAATTTGTTTGAAAATTGAGGGCGCCCTCCTCGGGAAATCTCTGAGTCAGCCTTTAAGTTTGTAATCTCTAATCCGAAGAAATGAATTCGTTTCACAGATCCTTCAGGAATTGATTTGGACGTCTTACGTCGCCAAGTGTTCTGGGTTGACGAAGGCAAGAAAACTGTCAATGTCATCAATATGAACTTAACTGGTGAAAGGGTGGTGATAGAAGGCGGTTTAGACGAACCAAGGGCTTTGACAGTAAACCCTCTATCCGGGTAAGTGAAAACAACAACCAAACACAACCAACTGAAGAAGTTTTTAACACTTTCGCTCGAGATTCCGAAGATTTAAAATCAGTGGGTTGGAACCAGTCGAGTTTCGGATTTAAATTTGATGTAATAGATTGACATTTATATTCTAGATATAATTTATTTAACCTAATCACAAATTGGTCTCTGATCCAATCTTTGGAAGAGTGAGTACTAGACAATTAGCGCGGCTTGTTCTCATATATGAATCATTTTGTTGTTTATTAATTTTTAAAGACTTTTTTGTGTTCTCTTCCATTTCTGTATCTCTCAGCTATAAATACTGTGTTATAACTTTGTCATCAACAGCGAAATATTCTGGACAGATTGGGGTCAAACAGCAAAGATTGAGAAAGCCAGAATGGATGGATCCCAACGAAAGACGATTGCGTCTTCAGGACTCGGGTGGCCAAATGGAATTGCTATTGATGTACAATGTAGGTTGTGATATACACAAGAAATTATTTTAATCTTGTCATTTTTTTCCCAAAACATACATGTAAAAAAAATCGTGATGTTTGTGACATAAATGTTCGAGACTCTGGAAACAACTTGTGCTCCCGAAGCAACAGAGCTAATCTCAGACTTTTAAACCACCTAAAAGTGGTTTCTATATGTTTTTGATTACATCTTCGATTGTCTAATTTAAGAAATGTTTAGAAAACAGAAAATATCTGTAAATTGAAATATAGCATATAGGAAAAATAGTCTATGCTTATTAGTTTGATTACAACCAACTACACCCGCCTAAGTACCTACACAAAATGGGACACGAACATATTCTTTTATCACCCACAACTGCGTGAGTGCGTGTACGTCTATCCGAAGTCACGGAAAAGTTTTATTCACTTTACGGAACGAAAAAGTGTCGTATTTTGCTGAATACAGAAAAGTATGGCAGCAATATTTCTAGACACTTTTCATTCCGTACATTTCATACAGGATGTACGCTAATGAATATTATCTGGTACCACATTTAATTCACAATTTCTTCATAAATTATTTGTAGCACAAGAAATCTTCTGGTGCGATGCCCAGAACGATATCATCGAGACAAGCGATTTGGAAGGGAACAATCGGCGAGTACTGGCCTACCTGGAAGATACCGCCCACCCCTTTGGATTGGCGGTTAGCAAAGACCGCGTCTTCTGGTCAGACTGGACAACACGTGCTCTTTATGGTATTAGTAGAATGGATGTAACTCATGTTGAAAGGCTATCAGATGAAGACGTATTCCTGAGATTACAAGGACTGTGTTTGTCGAATGTCTCTTATCCTCTTGATGGTAGGTGCATAGTTCTGTATAAAGACACCAAATACAAGCGATTGATACACACAAACTCATAAAATACCTATTCTGTCGATGTGATGTCACAGATAGGAATTATGCCACCTAATTGGTCAATTACGGCTGTTCCCAAGTTACCCTTGAAGTGAAAGGGTACCTTTGGAGTGAATGTTGAAGTCGACAAAATCACTCTTTGCAACAGAATTACGCATGGAAATGACTTCTTGGAAGGCAAAATCATGATATCCTGCAGCTTTATCTCAAGAAAATTTAGATCAGATAAATTTAATGATTAAAATACGACAAAACTTTCAGGTCTCCATAGACAGCCCATAATAAGTTTCACTGCACTTGCATCCCCGGGGACTTGCATCATATAATTATACTTCCGAAGACCTAACACAAAGGAAATTCTTTTGAATAATAGTCCTCTGAAGGTATAATTTTATCGTCGAAAGTTATAACAATGGGGTTTATTCCATGTTTGGCTTTACGATCCGACCGAGGACGCGGTGTGTGTGTGTGTAGTTGTGTGTGTACAGGGCCGTAGCCGGGGGGTGCGATGTACCCACCCAAATCTCCAAAATTCCAAAAAGGTCCACAAAAATGTGTGCGAGCGAAGCGAGCTAGGAAAAAATAGGGGTTTTAGGCTTTTTTTGTTCAAAAAAGGGCAATATTTGGACAAAAAGGTCCACTTTTGCCAAATTTACACCCCTTCTATTGTGAAAAGGTCCACATTTTTGGGAAAAGGTCCACTTTTGGAAAAATCCGCACCCCCCCGGAAAAAATCCTGGCTACGGGCTTGAGTGTGTATTCACCATCACCGACCGACAGCATTTATTTTGATCCAAAATTTGATCCATTCCGTGTCACATTTTTCACGGAATCGATCAAATTCAACATTTTTTTGACTAGAATCAATTCTGCTCACAGTTTCTACATTGAATGAATATATATACTGTAGAGGATTAGCGTAGGATTGACCAATAAATTCCTCTATCACGTGACGGAAAATAGTTGATTTAGTAGAGGCTACAGGTTCATTGATAACTGATATCAACCTTGTTTTAATGTACGTTTTTCAATGGTTTCTAGACCAATTTTTTATGCTCATTCTATATCCGATGGGTGTCAGACGAGAAACCTGAGCACATTTGTAGAAACGCAAAAAATCAAAATGGCCACCAAAACACAAAATATCATCTGTTGTTCATTCAAAAGTTGTAATAATGCCTGTCTCGTTAAATCATTCATTGTGACCAATTAACACATGATTCTGTAACCACGTAATCAATGAATTCAATATGGCCACCAATACAATACAGTGTCTGATCGTGGTCTGCTCTGACTGCAGGGTGGTAATTTGCTATCTATCCTGGTGTTTTGACAGTCAAGAAATTCATCAAACCCATTAGAAATATTTTTTTTAAAATGTGATAGAAAATTCCTTCATTATAGCATCCAAGATGGCTTCCGATAATCTAAGATGGCTATAATTGATAACTTTATCTAACCTAGTACTGCAATGTTTGTGTATATCCATGCAAGTCATTCAAATCAGTTTACGTATCTTTAGGTAATCAGAGTAATCGATACATGTAAGATGCCATCCAAGATGGGTATCCAATATGGCTGGAAATGTCATTTACTAAGCGGCGATCACTAATAGTCTAGTGATATGTGTCTCTTTGTTTTTGGTAGGTTTTAGGCGTCCATTGGCATCCATATTTTGACATTTGATAAATAACGACTCAATGACACTCAAATTGGTCTTTTGGGGATTTTTAGAAGTAATAATCTAACTAAAAACCACAAAAATACAAAATACATGTCCATTTTGAATTTTTTGCAGTTCTTCCAAAATGCTCAAGGTTTTTCGTCTGGCACCCATCGGATTCAGATTCAGCAGGAAAAACTGGTCTAGAAACCGTTGAAAAACATATATAATATAACAACGTACATGGTCTGTAGCCTGAACTAATTAGCTACTTCTTATCATCAATTATAACCATTGTAACAATTATTTTTAAAATGCAAAATAAACAAAAAGCATGCCATCCTTTGAAGAGGAGGTTCAGTCATCAATCCCATGTACAGAGTCACACCTGTACATGTTTAACGCAGTCAGTTGCGAAAATACCAGCCCTAAGATCATGTTCGGCAATCCAAGAGCTAGGACTTATTATTAGCATATGTGGTGAATACTACAATACAAATAAACAATGGCGAATGAATATTGAAAGAGAAAAGGGCAACTAAAATATGGCTTATCCCTGATTCATTGCTTGATGCTACTTTGCTTAATCAATTTTACATTTTTTCTCTTGTAGCCAATATCCCTACAACTGCGCCCGACGTGATTGCCACATCCACTGACGGTAATCCAGTATTAAGCGACGACGATGCATTTACATCCGACAACGTTGTCGTCTTAATTGCCGCTGCCGCAGGAGGTGGACTTGGCTTTATCGCCATTATCTTCATTGCTACGCTGATTGTCTGCAAGTGTAATAACGGGTAGGTCCAGTTTAGTTGGCAAATGAATGTAGAATTTTTCAACAATTTTAGGTCTTTAGAGTTGCATTGCCCTACATGTTTCTCGACAACCGGTGTCTTCAATTTCTCATTGAGTCACTTGCCGACTGCATATATGCAGTCTGACATGGATATATAAAAGCATTATTTCTTTCCCTGCTCAAATGCCAGCAAGCACATAAAAAGTAAAGTGTTGCCTTGAGATTTTATCGAGTAGGTAAATGTATAACCCTGTATTGCAGTTAAAGGGTTTACAAATATAACCAAATATCGACCAATAAGTATAAAAAAACGGTCGCATGCGGCCGCGTGGCAAGAAACCTATTATATAGACCATTTTTTACTTTGCTCAAACTGTCTGCCTCATATACCTACACTGTTTTTTCTTTTTGTTTCTTCAGAAGTAACACGAGGAGCCTGGACTCCCACCGTGCCCGTGAGAGCCACGCCATGGCCAATGTCCCTCCTCCACCCTATCCTGGTAAAGCTGCAGTGTCTCAGCCACCACTGCCACAGTCTAAACTCCAGCCTCAAGAAAGCTGTCGAGAAAAGGTTGATCACATTTACGAAGATCTGGACGGATATCGGGACGGATATCGATTGGATTTTGATAGCGATGCGTATCTTAATCCAAACTTTGATCAGGATGACGGAGCTGGAGGCGAATATACGGGACTTAGGTCTACAGCGGGCAAACCGTCATATACATCAGCTAGTGGCGACGCTTACCTGGATCCCATTGGGGGACCGAATGCATTTCCACAGAACTCTCAACAACCTTTACAACATGCTGGGGATTATTTGGACCTCAGTCACTCAAGTCCACATCCGACTGGACATGGCAGCGCATATATAGATATGAACCTTCATGCTAAAGTTGCCCAGAAACAGCAAAATCCTAGACCACCAGCTTCACCAAGGCCATTCAAAACGGCTGTTATGACAAATTGGCCACCACAGCAAGTGCCAAGAACAGCAGCCACAAGACCTCCGCCATCGTTAAGTGTAACTGATGTGTCAACTCCTCCAGCAAATTTTGTGTATCAGTCGACTCATGCAGAGAATGACTACTTGTCTTCCCTACGCCCAGCACCTAGACCGCCAAGCCAATATGAATCGTCAATGAATATGTGAAATGTCAGTTGAACTCTTTGATGGCGTCGGTGTACAACGTCCAACTCTAGGATAGCGACAGGACAGATTACTGGCTTTCAACTGCGTAGAAGTCATCTAAAATTAAAAACAAATCAGAGTGATAGGGAGAGAGACGGAGAGAGGAGGGAGGAGGGAGGTGAGGAGGGAGGGAGTGGGAGATGGTCGACAATTCGGACATAATAGTAATTCATTACATCTCATCCAAAATGGATAACTCATTTTGAATATTCTCTTGCGAATGGTAGACTGAGGGTAACAGTAGGTAGGATATATAAAAAGTATTACATGGCTTGAATTGTTAACAACAAAATCTCAAGATGCCAAGATCAATATCGGGGGGAGTCGAAGACGATCCTGATATTTTCTTGGCTTGGGCGATATTTTCTAATATCAACCGGAAAAAAAACATCCAATAGTATTATTATGCAAAAAGGGAGCGGACTTGCAAAAAATAGTTTTAAATGGCTTTAAAACTAACAAAATGGCAGTATTTACTTGAGTTTTATGCCAATATTTTAGCGTATTGTGCGGTGTTGGGCGGTACGCGCTAGTCGCACAACGGTATTCCACCTCAAGGAAGCTTCTGATGTATATTTTTGATAATAGATAATGTTGTCCACGGGGGAGGTACGGATTCAATGGAATAGCTATTTGTGCCAGATACAACTTTCTGGCACTGTTAATTTTAAAAATAACTTATAAACGTTTATTATGAGAGAAGAAATATGATTGGACACATGCATTGATATCAACTCACTGCACGGTGTGTATGTTAGGCCCTAATGAGCGTACACAGTGCATAGAACGTTTTGTAACGCGCGACGTTGGATTGATTCATTTTACGGGCCGGTATATGCTTCTTTTCGTTAGAAACATTGCATTGGATTTCATGACGATTCAAATGGGTTAAATTCATCTGTATAACTTTCTGATTAGTTTAATGTCTGCATATTTTTAGTTTCTGTGCATTGGCAAAATCAATGCACTTTACGTAAGTTTGACCAGACTTATAATGGCACTTTCATTATTCGACGTCAACTGAGCGCTCGTGCAATGGTTTTTTGCCAATGCACTCAAGCTAAAAATATTCAGCCATAAACCTCTAGTTAACGCACTAAATTATGTAACACTGTTATAATCGTCCGTAGAATTAGTTCCGCGTTATTTCAAAATCGCCTATTTTATATTAGGGCGTTTTCACGTAAGGTACCTAACCATAACATTGTGTAAACAATTTCAAACTGATTAAACGCATTTTGTAAACTACTTATTTGATTTACTTTTTTGTTCAATGCTGATCCCTAATTGGTAAATTGAAACATTTTCTACCTTATGTGCGAAAATTAATCCCACAGTAGATCTTGTTTGAAATGTTCCATTTTGACACACCGTTTAATACAACCGTTATAAACTGCGGCTATATCTAAAAGTAGGCAGTGTACATTGCTAGACTTGGCACAGATTTAGAACATGGGCCAATACCTAGGTGAAATGGAATCAATTTTGGTTGTGCATTTAAAAATATTCACATCTTAAGTTCAAAACAGTTGACACATGGTACAAACGTTTCGAATTGAACTTGACTCTAATTTATTATGCAAATGGAACCCGGTGATATTTTCCAATTTTTGTGGGCCTCATCCTGTAATCTTCTTGCAATTTTTACAAGCATAACTTTTAAAAAGTCATTTTAATTTTCTTCACACCACTATTTTCAGAAACTAACCAATTTTATCTGCTGACCTTACCCGTAAATGACGTGAAAGTTTATATAATCAGGATTCAACTTCTCAAAAGTGGAAAATGTAATTCGGCACCTGGTGTCTTTACTGTGAAAACACCCATTACTATTGTACATAAAAATGTCAGAGTACAGAAGTCACAATATATAAACAAACATTTATTACTTTGCACCAATACTGTGTCTTTAATTATCTACTTTTTTTTGTCACGAACTACTTTTAATCGGTTTGATAGGTTGGTATTTAATACATTTCAAAATATTGTAATAAAACCCCGTTGTCCTTAGTGTTTTTTGTATGTCTTTGTAATAAATTGACAAATACACATGATTGTCTTTTCTAACACCTTAATTCCTCGCAGAAGTGGTCCAAAAAAGGTTTTCACTTTTTTGTCTTCAAATTCCTCCTCACAAGTGGGTGGTCAAATCACAATTTTTTTGAAGATATTTATTACAAAGACCCAATAATCTTGTTATAACCTAGTAACTTCGTTGCCGAAACAAAAAGCTCAAACAACAAAATGAGGCCGTGTAGGAAAAATGGTCAAACCACTTTGCACACACGTTCTACAGGGCGTCTCAATACAAGTGTAACACTCGGAAATTGCCTGTTTTATGGCATGAAATCCGTGTGGGCGTAAATTTATACAAATTTGTGTCAATTCACGATAAGGACCTATCTTTCCAGTACAATTTACCCATCACGATACTTTTGGTCATCTGAGTATACGCGATTGTTTGCAGGTAAGCGAAATCCACTCTGTGCCACGTTTCATTAAAGTCGATAGAACCTTTTTCTGAATACATTTTCCAAACCATAGCATGAACCATGTGTAAAATTTTGTGAAAACTTTATGTACATGGATTTGCACCCATTAATAAGCACTGGTGTTAGTGCATTGTTCTTATGATATCAATTATGTAACTATCCTATCATGCAGAAAGTGCATTCTCATGAATCTTTAGCGCAATCTTGTCATATGGATGTTGGTGCCTGAAACAGAAACAAGGCAGCAGAAGGGCAAACAGTTTCCAGTTTACTCTCGATGAGAGAGTGTTCATGCTGTTCAGTAATATGAACCGCGAAACGCTGCAAGTCATCGGACAATTCCAGTTGCAGTTTCCGGGTAGGGAATTACCTGTTCGTCAAATGGTGACAAGGAACTACCAGAAGTATGTTAACTATACCACCAGTCCAACTTGAACTCGGGTAATTCGGGAAGACCAAAAACTGCAAGAACACAGCTGAATCTCGACAGAGTACGGCGTGCTCTCCAAGCAGTTCCCACCATCTCCGCCAGACTAACACCCTCGAGCCGACATCCACAGATCACCCATTCATAGAATCGCCCGCTTAGATTTGCAGTGGTATCCGTACGTCATGAAACACAGGCATTCCTTTAGCGGACGGATATTGACACATGCAGCTTCATACTGTCACTGGTAGTTAAACCAGCAACCAGCTGTTATTGTCAAATGTCTTGAGTGGGGACGAGCCACTTTTCTGAGCTCTCGAAATGTGCGACGTCGGCCCTCCTGATGCTGGACTATGACAGACCAGAAGCAGAGAGAAACTCCTTGTTGATGGCATGAATGGGCAACGGGACAATTGTCAGCCCGCTTTTCCTCAGAGAAATCATGACCGGACAAAGTACCTTGATATGGTTACTGACTTAGCGGGGCCGTCATCTTCTACTAACTGCGTATCAGCTGCACCAGTCATCGTGGCAAGAGTCTGTACACGACAGGCTCCAGGAACTTTTCCGCCACCGACTGGTGGGGATCGGTCCACGAGTTGAGTTCCCCCGAGTCTCCATACCTGACGCCGTTAGACTTTTTATTATGGGGATATTTGGGTGAAAGAGCAAAGTCTCGAACCCCACCCGAGAGTATCCCAGAGCTGCAAAGACGGGTCACAGAGAGGTACGCAACTCACCGCAGCAGAGGCCAGGAGGGTTGTCGAGGGCAATGCGTTCACGATCCGCCACGCTGCCCTTCGCGAGGGATGTGTTCCTGTCGAAGGAAGAAATTGAGCAGATGATAAGAACGTTGATTTCTCATCCATCCCGATTATTGACTTTTATTTCAGAACAAGAAGAAAGACTTAGATCATGGACTATTTGTGCACAAATCGAAACAAATATTTGAAACTCATATGACTATACCAGTATTGGTTCAATGAACATTTTTGCTGATATTGACTCATGCGTTTGCAGATAGCATGTGAATTTTTGTGTTGGCATTACATTCTCTTTTTTGATGTCAAGTAATGTGGCACTGATACGTCATTTAATCAATCACTCCAAAGTATGGAAATTGTGCAATTTTTTATTTTGAGACTTTGAAATATGAGAAGAGATTCTTTAAAGAAGTGATTAAAGATTTTATCATGGAAAATGTCTTTACGGATGATGTTATTTTACACAATGCTATTGTTTGAAAATGTTATTCAGAAACGGGTTGTTTCTACGCATATGAAAAGTGGCCAGAGGTGTTCGCTTACCTGCAAACATTGGTATATCTCCAGATTGACAAAGCTCTCGTGATGGGGTAAATTGTACTGGAAAAATAAGGTTGTCCTTATCTTGACTTTGACATCAAATTTTGTATAAATTACACACGATTTCATCCAAAAAAAAAAAAAAAAAAAAAAAAATCAACAGCATTTCCGATTGTTACACTTTTTTATTGAGACGCCCTGTAATGGGGCAATCCTGATGGTTAACAGTAATCAATACCATTATGTGCGCGAAACTGGTAGTCCACCTCACGTAACAAACTTTGACCACCTGATTTTTGTTGTAAGTGTTGTAAACCGTTTGAAAACGATTGAGAAATATCCATACCGTGAACTGAACTTGAAATGAAATGTCCCTTACATAGTTCTAAAGTTTGAATTTCAATTGGTGAGAAGTTTAAATGCAAATATACTTGCATGTTTTTCTTGTCAAGTCTGATCAGACTTGCTTTACATTTTCAATGTTTGCATTATTTGGGACAAGATCATAAAGAAGAAATATTGCTGCCTTTTATTTTAAATTTACAAAGAAACTTGAAATAATTTGAGATTCCTTAATCTTACCTTTGTGGTTATTATTAATACCAAGTCCCACGACAGAGGGTGCCGTTGTTTCAATTCGTACCGCCAAAAGAGTACTCATAGCCACTTGTGTGCACAGTTGGTCTTGACCCTTTTTTCCTCTAGATGGCGGCCATTTTGTCATTTCAGTTTTTTATACAACGCCTTTTTCAGCAGGTTCGAACAAGATATATTGCAGTTAATAAATACCCGTCAAACTATTTTGATATGCCTACCCACTTTTGAGAAATTTGCAGACGAACACGTGTGAATTTTTGGGACCCTCTGTAAAATAGCAGACATGATTGTACAAAAGTTCCGTCATTAAAACACGTAAATGCAGAAAACGAGACATTTCGCGGCAATTACATTAAACTATTACAGCAATGGTATGTAATTTCTTGAGAAATTTGACGTTTATAAAATCGTTGAATTTTCGAAAAAATATGCCAAACAAAAAAATCACCGATTTTCCCTTTTCAGGTCAAAAATTATTTCCGAAAATTTAACAATAACTTGAAGAATTCAAAAGGTCTTTAGCTGTATGTTTACTGCCGGGCTAATTTAAGTATCGGGGTGCCGCCGGCTATTGTTTTATAAAATCGTTTCGAGATACATGTATTTAATCATTTACAATAGCTAGGCCACTGGAGGGAGTTTTGTTCATAAAAAATAAAACCGACTTCACCAACACGTTTGCAACATCATTAATTAATTTGGTGTGACATGAAATCGTACTACTCTGTCTACTAAATCTTGCCATATAAAAAAACAATATTTAGAAACAACAAATGCAAATCCAGTTATTTTCTAGTATTGAACACGATTCTGAAGAACATTACTTGCAACTCATTAGTAATGGTATGCAAATTCAAAGGCAACACACTGCTGGCAGTGTGGCTTCGAAATATGTGCTCAAAGTGTACCACGTGGAAGGTGGATGAACACTGCAATGTCATTGCGCCCAATTAGCTCGAAGGAATCGACCTACTCATTAGCATTGGGGAATAGTGAGGTAGTTTTATCTATTGCGAATCCGAAATGGCTGGATAATGACTGTATAATGGTTCACTGACACTCAGATGCATGCCCTTTGAATCTCCTGCATTAGAGGTTGCTGGCTTGTGAGTTTAGGTAGTACATCGATACGTGGACTTCGGGTTTTCCCGACCGGATGTTAATTCTTTACCGAAATTTTATCAACAACGCGCACTCTATATAAAAATAAATCGCGCATTATATTCTATGGTGTTTGTGTCATACGGTCATTTTTCTGTCATAACTGTGCGAAAACCGTTTGCTGTACATAAATTTACCAGTAACGAGTACTCTTTGATTGACTTGTAATTTTTGCGCCACAAAATGTGCGAGTAGTTTAAAGGAGGCGCACTAAACCGCGAGCGTGCATGGAGTGATCCATATCTACTCGTACATCGTTGGTGCATTGTGGGATAGGAATTTTCGGTAAAAATGATTTCCGGTAGGAAACCCAAAATCCACGTATTGTTGAATCGGAGGAGGTGACTTTGTGAGGTGCCAGTAATTCATCAATGATGATCTCCTACTTTTGAGCGAAAACTACCTTAATTATGCCCATCACCGGAGTTGGGATTCCTTTTAATTACTATATTTTGAATATAGATTTAAACCATTTGCACTCTTTATTGTTACATAACGAATAAATGGATTGACTGTCCATTTAAATATTACAAAGACATGTTTTTTTGCCTGACAGATAAATATATGTTGCAAAATTAAATTTTATACATCAGGTCTTCAGGTATATACATTGGTTAGGTTCTCTTTATATGGTACTCCATGTCCGTGTTTATAAATAATGCTGAATAGACGAGAGCATCAACGAGGCAATAGGACCCACGTGTATGGTGGGAACTGAATGATCTTTGGAGCCACAATGCATGAGAACCCCTAAGACATGGTTATTGGTTGGCGACAGTTTTTGAACAAATAAGATATCAAGATGGACATAAAATATGCTTTGGCAAAATAGAAAAATGTAGTGTAGTACAAAGTATTTGAGGTCAACATGAACCCGAGGGTGCTCTTCTTCAAATGTGCAAAAATACATGCCTGTCTATTTTTTTTTGAAATTACATAATGCCCCTTTAATTGGGAAGGCCCTTTAATTGGTAAATGGAGGAATTGCCCTTTTATTGGTAAATTGATGAATGGAATTGCCCTTTTATTGGTAAATTGATGAATGGAATTGCCCTTTTATTGGTAAATTGATGAATGGAATTGCCCTTTTATTGGTAAATTGATGAATGGAATTGCCCTTTTATTGGTAAATTGATGAATGGAATTGCCCTTTTATTGGTAACTGAGAAATGGCCTGAAATGGTAAATGGAGGAATTGCCCTTTTATTGGTAAATTGATGAATGGAATTGCCCTTTTATTGGTAAATTGATGAATGGAATTGCCCTTTAAAAAAGGTAAATAAGGAGGAATGGCCTTTTAATAGATACAAGGCGGTCACCCGGCTTTCGCGATCACCCCCCAAAGAACTCCAAAAGCATAACTCATCAATGAACTCTATCCATATCTCACCAACAGATAACTCTA
The DNA here is from genome assembly GCA_023653785.1 of Ophioderma brevispina. Taxonomy (NCBI): domain Eukaryota; kingdom Metazoa; phylum Echinodermata; class Ophiuroidea; order Amphilepidida; family Ophiodermatidae; genus Ophioderma; species Ophioderma brevispina. The sequence continues at coordinate 59,754 of JAMKCH010000835.1, forward strand.
AAAACAACTCAATCATGGCGAACTCCATCCATAACTCACCAAAACAAAAACCTCTAAAACATAACTCATACAATGAATGCCACCGCAAATCAACCAAAAAACCTCTAAAAATTCTGAACTGGTTGATGAACTCCATCCATAACTCACCCTAATGACTTTAACAACATAACTCATCAATGAATTCCATTCATACCTCACTACCAAATAACTCTAAAAACTCATTGATGGGCTCCATTTATAACTAGCCAAAATATACCAAAAAACCTCTAAAACCTAAGTAGCGATGAACTCCATAACTCACCAAAATAACTTTAAAAACTCTGAACATAACTCTTCCATGAACTTCATTCCTAAACTCACCAAAAATAACTATAAGAAACATACTCATCAATGACTCAATCCACAACTCACCAAAACAACAAAAACACTAAACATAACTCATCAATGAACTCCATAACTTTTTGAAAATTGCATAATGCCCCTTTAATTAAATTTGAGGGTGTTTTTTCCTCAAATGATGCAAAATACATTCCCATAAAAAAATCAAACAATTTTTTTTCAAAAAATATTACCTCACCAACAAAAAACTCTAAAAACAACTCATTAATGAACTTCACAGCCTATCTCCACCACCCAACAGACAAAAAAATCTAAAACATAACTCATCAAACTCCATTAATTAACTTGCATAATGCCCCTTTAATTTGTAAGCTTAACCCTTGAGGGTGCTCTTCCTAATGATGCGAAAAATCCATTCCCATTAAAAAATAAATTTTTTTTCCAGAAAATATTTGGAAATTGCATAATGCTTTGACATATGGGGCTGATATTTGGAATGAAGTTCTTGGAATTACCTGTAATGCCCCTTTAATTCAATTTCTAACTTAACCCTTGAGGGTGCTTCCTCAAATGATGAGAAAAATACATTCCCACCAAAAAATCAAGAGTGTTGTATCTTCCTTTAGACATTCTTTCTCACGCATACTAATTTAAATGGAATCTTTGCAGTCTGTGACACAGGGAACCACAGACTACACCGTACGTATATGTACAAACAAATTGGTTTCTTGGTCTTGCTTTGAGCAAACATTGTTCAATTGTTAATACTTATTTTTGACATTTGTTTACAACACACATACATGTAGACACACACCTACAAACATGATGACAGCCAGAGAGACGGGCACAGACAGGCATACAGACATAGACACACACACACACGCACACACACACAGGAACGGTTAGTGGATCAAGGAAATTCCAGACAGTTATTTTAAATTGAGAAAGAAATATTTGGATTTTTACTGGGGTAGAGGATATTATACTATCTGACTGACCAAAATAATTAATTGAGCAGTCACTTTGCGTCAAATTCGATTGGGTGCATGCACTGGGCTTATCATGGAAAAAAACACAAATTTACATTCTGAGGAAATATAAACCATTTTTCAAAATTACTCATGTGCAGAAATGTTACATTATAGTCCATTGTAAAACTATGTACTAGCAAAATGCAACATACTCGACGTGCTGAGCCTGGAAATACCCACAGACATGGAATGTGTCCTTGCTAAGTTGTGATTTTTTTTTTTTTTTTTAAACAAATTGCAAAGCACACGGATTGACACAACTAAGGTATAACATTAGGCTGCAAATGCATCAAGGCTAGCTTTATACAACATAGCAGCTACATAGGACAAGTGTAAGGGTAAGTCTAACCAGGGCTTACATTGACTTTGCTATGCTCAATTGCTTTCATACCCATTTACAATACACCAAACGGAGCTGTATGACACGTCCCGAACCAGTTTTGTTGTTTAGACCTAAACTTGGCTTTCGCAACCTTATTATCGCCAAACGAAACACAGTTTTATTTCCCCACGTCATGAAAACACACGTGCGAATTTCGATTACAATACGAAGATAAAATAACCAGCATATAGCAAACCATTGGCTTCAAAACCCCACTACTAAAGACCCACGAATACTTTGTGGGTCCAATTAATAAAATCAGGCCTTTTGTCAGTTTCTGCTATTTCCGGAGGAAACACTATATATGTTCCTCATCCATAAGGAAAGTCCCGTCTCTAACCTTCCTCATGGATGTTTCTTGCTTCTGCTTTTTACATGTTTGGAGTGGATAGAGCTGGGTTCCTGTATGTTGTGCCTTCAGCTGTATGGAATGCAATACTTCTGAATGAAGTCTGGACATCTTTTGTTTTAATCTCAATGTGAATCCCACACAGATCTTCCAATATACTCTAAACCTGATGGAGTACAAATGCTTGCTGCTTCACTGAATTCAGTAAGGTCCTTGTCTGTGCATTTTGCTCCAACCGTGGGTAGACCAAAGATGTTCCATTTCCTGTGGTGCTGTTCCCCAGCCACAACAGATCCTGACCTACTTTTTCCAGGTATCCCCCATTCTTGCAAGGAACATTAGATTTTCTGATTCCATTTCTTAGTCTGTTGAGACCATCTCCATTCAGTCCATGAGGGTCGGGCTCCAGGTTCGAAGCTCTCCATGTTCAATACCAATAGATGTTACTTTGGCCGACAGCATGTCTTTCTTTTCCACAAAGCAACCTTCTTCTAACCCCCCCCCCCCCCCACACCAACTCAAAAGGCTGAATGGACCTTGCCCAAGAAACTCTCGCTGGATCAATGCCAGCCCGCAGCAGCCTCTGCCCAGACATAGGGTGCCCCACATTGATACCTGACAGCCACACCCCCTGCACGCTGCCACACCCACAACATATGTCCCTGGCGAAGCAATCCCACCATAATGTCCTCTGCAGTGCTGACACTACCTTCCGCTACAAGGCAGCGGCAGTAGGCATCCAAAGCCGGGATCAAAGCTTCTTGGCATGGGTTTGCACCCGTCCCGATATAGGGCAGGGCACCTCACATGACCCCCCCAAAACCAAGCAACACAGGGTCAGCGCGTGCTGACATCAGGCATGTTGGCAAGCACCCTACCTCTGCCCGTAAGTTTTTTGTTTCAAAGATGTCCACCACGCAAATACATTCCACTCCACTCCCCATCTTCCAAATGTGGGTACCCTAAGGAGTGCAGGCCAATGCAACTCCTCATGCATACCGGGCCACCGCAGCGGCCCAGAGATGCCCAGACCAGGCAGATGATGTCCGCTCCAACGCTGCATAGATGGAAAGCACACACTCAATCCTGGATGGACCTGCATGCAGGTGGCTCCCCTCACAAGGGGCGAGTTTACCCAAAGCCAATTAATATGCAAATTAGAAGCATCACGCGCCCGACGCAGTGTTTATGGAGGTTGGAAGTGCGTTTAACCCGCGTTACTTTCAAGTCAACGCACTGTTCGTCACGTTTGAAACTGTAGGTAGGCCCAAGGACCCAGTTGCAACTGCAAAGAAACAGCCATCCAAAGCTATTGTTTTGCTTTATTTTTTGTTAAAATACTTTTAATAATTGTCTAACTGGAATCAGGAACCAAGAAGACTGCCTGCATTCTTTTAAAACTCCAGTAAGCCATCAATAGTGCGTGGTCATACTGTGTTACCTCAACCATGCAAGAGCCCAGTGTTTATTTGTGTATGGTCATTTGGGTCAATTCCATGACTGTGGAAGAGCAGAGCATCAATTTCAAAGTGGATTGTCTTCTGTGCTTTAATGAACAAATTTAGTGAGGGTGGCCGCCTCGGCAAATGTGTGGAAGAATTAGAGGGGGTCAATTCATAATACAACATGGGTCAAAAATGAAAAATGCTTTGATTGGACCCAAAGTGTTCTTTGTTTCAAGGATTAAAAGATTAATGGTGACATAAGACAAAATCATCAAGTGTCAAAGGTCATCACCAAGGTTAAATCTTTAGCATTGCTCCGATTCCTTTAAACAGGCTCAAATTGTTCATCTTTCCTCAAGAGTGCAACAAAAATATTTTGCATTAAAATATTTTTTAATTCGGAGATCAATGGAGGTCAATGGCTTGCCTTGTTTGTTATTTAGCTCGTAAAAATACAAAGAGTGCCAACTACTTTTGTTGCAATCTCTGTGGAATGGTTACAACTCAGACTATTTCTGGCTTTAATATTCGACGAAAAGAAACAAAACAGGCTCAGTGTACCCAATGATTACACACTTTATTCCGTATCCATGCATTTTATATTCTGACGGAATAAAGCGTGTAATCCAATGGTGGCACGTGCACTGCCGCCTGTTCGTTTGTTTAATATAATAATCCCTATTTTCTTCACAATACTGAATAACAGGCACAGGTGTGGTTGTCAATGTATACAAGCCCAATCACTATCATTCTCTCTCAAAGACCATTGGTGAATTTGTTAATTCATGTGAATCTTGTGAGAGAATAATTCTAATTATAACCAATATGCTTATCCAAATTACTCCAAATTGAGACACGTATTCTACCAGTGGCCAACTCAATTTACACTGGGGACAACGAATACTCATACAGACCCTTTTTGTCAAATAATTAATATGAACAGTATTTGTTGGTAATTTGAAACATGTCAAAAATAATGGCAAACATAATAGAAGAGTTAATTTTTTAATTTATTTTTTTATTATGGGTAAAAATAATAACAATAGCGGAGAGCTATAATAAGACACAAAATACATTTCGAAAATACCAAATAAATAACTTTATTTCAAACGCAATATTTTAATTTTGAATTCTGATTTTTATGAGGTTTGACCTGTGCCTATCATTTGATCTATCACTGATTTTCTTAGTAGCAAATAATTTTGTGAAACATTGTTCCTTTTATGAATGTTACAAAATTGAAATCTGTTCTGTCAATATGAATGCCAACTTACACAAAAGCAAATAACTTGGAGATGTAGAATTTTTGACACCAAATTACATCACTATTATGCCAATGTCATGCAGTTAATTTTATCATACAAATGGTAGACTGAATATAACGGTTTTAAACATTTAAGTGCTCAAATGTAATTAGTCAGTCACACCTGTCATAAGACAGGGCTGTATGGTTGATTGAAGGGGCTGCCCCCTCTATTTTTGAGACAAAATATCTTGGGCTAGATTTTGCCAAAGTGGTTCATTTTTTCAAAAGAGAAGTGCATTTCATCCACGAATACATCCAGATGTCAAAAAGCTACATCTTCTTTTTCCATACCCAAAAGGTAAGAAATCTGATAACACAAATATCGATTTGGGATTCACTTACATATTTTTGTCTAAAAAATGCCTCAGAGATAGAAATTCAAGACTTTCAAAAAGCTGTGTTACCATAAGGCTTAATTATGACTTTGTCGAACAGCCATTACATTCTAGCAATCTTTTAGTCTAAATTATGAATTGGTTTAATAACTCTTTTGGGACTATAACCATTTGATTCTGTAATATCTGGTCTGATAACAGACTTGCTGTGCTCTAATAGATGATTGCAGACCTCAAACAATACATCGAGTAACAGCAAGGGACAGTATTCAAAAACATGTAAGACCTTTCTAGGCCTCTAAAATTTTTGGGGATAAAGACTACTGCACCCGTTGGCAATATTAATGAAATCGCGGGCTGTTAGCCACTAGATGTGAGATGTTAATAGACTAAATATATTGGACAAAAAATGCTTGTAAGAGCAAAAAAAAAGTTATTAGACTAATAGATATTTAGCAAATAATTACTAGACCTAATGGAAATGGACCAATGGTAATAAACTACCTGGTTTGACCAAGTGGTATAATAAAAACAAAGAATGGGCAAAGACAGACAGAAGGGGGGGGAGAAACAAGAGGAAATATCCTTTTCCCTACTTTCTTTTTTATGGCACAGGGACAGAGGATAAGAATAAATACAACATCATGGTCAGATCATGTGTGGGGTTTTTTCAAATTGTTTTCAATTTTGGATCCCATACAAATGCTAATTATTAACGTAAAGGCAAACGTGAAAACCATTGCCTAGTATTCAGTACTCATGGGTCATAAATGGGTAAGGGTGAATTATGATTCCAAGCCAACTCTGTTTTATTCACTGCTTCACTAGATATCCTGAGAAAAATCTTATTCACAAAATTAGAAGATGATTCCGATCTTGTGGTTTTTTGTTATGAGCAATTGCTTGAGATTTCCCACGGTTCTCATAGGCCAACTGTTGCTGTTGTAATTTAGTCGTTTTGAGAGAAAAATACCAAATTGCAAATTTGCTTAACAGATCACCCAATTGCCATGGAGAATAGGTACAAATGGGATTTAAGGGCGACAACGGGGTTCAAATGTAGAAAAATCTCTCCTTTTTAGGTAAGTCGGAGGAAAAGGCTGGATGCCCCTTGTGGTTTCCCTTTAAGTTTTTAAGTTATTAACCAATCACATCAATCATATCTGTAACAAAAATAGGTTTTATGTTAGGGCAGTTTGTTATCAATAACAATTATGGTAAGACCATGTATTTGCTGTACGTATCGTTATTCACTATTCGTTGTAGGATTATCTAAATAAGGGTCCTTAGGGACAAAAGAATTTATGCTTGGAGAGGGATTGGAATTACTTTTTTTTCCACTTGGGAGAATTAACACAAACAGCAGACTATCTTAAAAGGGGAAATGAGAGTGACCTACTCCTCTTCAGCTCTCCTAAGTGGCAGTTGATCGCTCCCCTCTGCAGCTCTCCTAGTGGTGGTAGGAGAGTGATTTGTAACTACTCTTGGAAAATCATTTTTGCTGTGCATTACCATAGGAGAGCTTTTAGGAAAGTCACGTCCTCTTGTAAAAAAAAAAACGCCTTCCTCCCTGATAAAAGTAATGGAAAAATTGGAGGGGGATTCTTAGAGGCAAAAACTGTAAGGTGCAACACCAGAGATGTTAGGCACCCAAATATTTTGTCATAGTAGTAATTTAATAAAGTTTAGACACTCAATAGATTCTACTCATATCTGGTACAGAAATGTCTTGAAAAGAGCGGGGAAAGGGGTGACATGAATTGCTTAATTTCAAGTAAAAACATAGGCTTTGAATTTCATGATTTTCATATTTGCTCCTCTATGATATTAGAAATTCACAATATGTACCAAAGAACATTTCTCAGCTTCATCCCTTTCAGAGGACATATTTTGGATGAAAGCTTTTGCATCAGGGAAAATCGGTACTACTGTGAATTTTTTAGGGAAACCTGGATAGTGAAATCTCTCGTTGACACCTTATTTAAGGAACACAAAAAAACCCAAATTCCCCATGTAAATATGATCTGTCCTTTATTACTGGTGATTAACATCTCACAAATCATACACTGGTCGTTCTCAAAATGTCATGTACAGTTGCGTCATAAGAGGATGCAAGTGACACATCTGAGTATGCAGCATATGTGCATTTTAAAGAGACATGGCACATTTTTGAAAATTAGTGCGCCTCAAGATTTTTCAAAATCGATATTTTTGCATCGGTTGTAAGGCTTTTATATAAAAACCCTCACCCGAAATGATGAAGGGACCAAATTCAGCTTCCTTATGGGTAAACAGAACCGATTTTTATAATTTAACGTCGCCAGCGACGTTAAATCAGCAGACGACGAAAAGGGCGTTTAACACAGAAACACGATTAGCCGGATGAAGTTCCCACGCATGCAGGACTGTTTGATCGGACATACCCTTTGTGGTTTTAATATCAGTAGTACGCGTCGAAAAAATTCATGTTAATATACACATTGTTGATTAAAGTTATGGAAACTGAAGTTGGCCTACAAATTATTACCTGGATATCTTTGCCCTATCTGTTTTGGGGTATGTATTTTTAGTGTAAAAATATTATCTTTGTTCTTCCAATGGCCTAGGGACTATCATTTGAGAGCAAATGAAGAAATGTCATTATTTGTGAAATGTGCCAGTGCCGCTTTAACATTGACTACAATTGGCAAAAAATGCCGTGCCACGAAACAAAGTAGGTTGTTGGAGTATATTGTTACATAATATATCAATATAACAGTACTGTACACACCTCATTAAAAATTGTTTGAACACCTTGGATTGGTCATACCGCTTGACTAGCCTTTTCCAAAACTCTTTGGGGCATCTTAAGTTTCAACCAAAATCCCTAGGGAAAATAAGAGAAAGAAAAAGAAATATCCTCTTGGTAAAGTTGTAATAAAACTATACCTTTGTGACTTTTACATCATGTGAAGGTGGACAGAAAAGGAAAAATTATATTATAGAGCCTTTAACAATATACGGAAATTTACTGAGTCATTACATAGTGGCTTCATTCTTGCCTTTGATACAAAACTTTTGTACCTTATCAAACCGAGAATTCTTGTTACCCTCTATTAAAGAATGATTATCATTACCCTATGAATATTTTTAGCGTGAGTGAAGTGACAAAAAAAAAAAAATCAAAGCACAAAAGGTCAGTTTGATGACGAATAATGGTACAAGCCTCACTGGGGCGAGTGCCATTATGAATCTGGTCAAACTGATGCAAGTGCATTGATATTTGCCAATGGACGAGAAACTAACAAAAATATGAAGACATTAACTTAATTCGCAAACATTATTACAGCTGACATTTTAACAAAAAGAGTCTGAATACACCATAAAATCCAATGCAGTAATGTTTCTTACAAAATGCACACCCGCCCATAAAATAAATCCAACGTCGCCCATAAACCTAAGCACACTGCGTACGCTCATTAACATACGCACTGTGCAATGACAAATATCAATGCATGATTTTTGTCCAATCATATTTCTTCCCTCATGATAGATGTTAATGAATACAAAATAAGACATTTTTTTATCTTGAGAACTTACAATCTTGCCTCATATGCACTTGAGTACAAACAAGTCAAAGGGCTATTCCATATGAATTCCACACACTCCTATGATAGGCATAACCCCAAGCACATTAACCTGGAATTGAGTATGAGTCTCCCTATAGGGTATTGCAATCATTTGGAAAGCCATGGAATAACCATGGTCAGGTCATGATAAAAAAAAAAAAAAAAAAAACACCCATGGCGGTGCCCTGTGGTGTCACCAATTTGCTAAGTCAGTGTTGCCAGTAAATCGAACCAAAGTTAAAACAGTTGGTTGCTCCGGGCATTCTCCAGGGAACTAAAACAGCCCAATTTATCCTAACTTTGAGAGCTCGCCCGTACATCGCAATTAGCCGAATAGTCAGTATAATGCGAACAAAGGTAATTTTGGCAACATGGAAAACAATTTCGGCCGGACCGACCTCCAAGCGGACAGCCACTAAATTAATAGTCTTCCATCCTCTTTGAGGCGGAAGACTAAAAAGAGTCTGAATACACCATAAAATCCAATGCAGTAATGTTTCTTACAAAATGCACACCCGCCCATAAAATAAATCCAACGTCGCCCATAAACCTTCTAAGCACACCGCGTACGCTCATTAACATACGCACTGTGCAATGACAAATATCAACGCATGATTTTTGTCCAATCATATTTCTTCCCTCATGATAGATGTTAATGAATACAAAATAAGACATTTTTTTATCTTGAGAACTTACAATCTTGCCTCATATGCACTTGAGTACAAACAAGTCAAAGGGCTATTCCATATGAATTCCACACACTCCTATGATAGGCATAACCCCAAGCACATTAACCTGGAATTGAGTATGAGTCTCCCTATAGGGTATTGCAATCATTTGGAAAGCCATGGAATAACCATGGTCAGGTCATGATCAATGCATGATCATCACATGCAACGCATGTGATACCCATGTACTGATCATGTCTTGACCATGGATGTTACAAAATGAATTCCATAACCCCATGATATAGAAGGATATGTTGCTGTCCTACAGTTTTACATACCTGGAGTTGTTCTTGTGAGCAGCAGAACTGCACATTTTTTATTCCTTCCCTGCTACCTACTTCTGTTTTTAATGTTATTAAATCTGTGGTATCATTCACTTTGTCTATGTGGTTATTCTGTAAAGAAACACATTTCTTCAATGAAAAGTAAACTATATAACATTGTAAAATGGTCCTTTGTAGCATAGTAGCATTTTACACTTTTAGGAACATGTTTCAAAACATTGCTTTGCCTGTCCTTCAACAGTCATGGATTCTAAAAGGGCATTTATACTTTTCTTCACACTTTTCTTCCCAATCAGATACTTTGAAAATTCCAACTTATTCCATTACAAGCTGATGACAGTTACTTCTTGTCTCTTCTTGAGTTATATACATGAGTGTTGACATCATCATTATAAAAATCTTTGAAGCCATGACATTTTGCACACATAACACTGTTCTAAACTATGTTAAATTAAACAGAAGTGAACAATACACATGTTAAAAAATTGAAAAAAAAAAAACAGAAGAACAGAGCAAACAGGTCTGTTTTGTGAGCCACTAGGCTCCAAAGGGTTCAGAAGATCCTAACTTAGTCTATTTACAGAAAGAAACAGGCTCTCTTCACCAATTGGATTGCACACTTTATTTCCAGTAGTGTATCCCAGGATCGTCAAAGCGGGGGCACGAACAGAGTTAAAAAAATGAGTGTTATCAAGCAACAAGTTATACTGGTTCTCATAACTTCATACTCAAGCATAAATGCAGAGTAGCCAGGGATTATGTACACAAGTTCAATTGATAGAATAATAGTCCTACCTGAATAAAGACTTCTAAAAATAAAGTCTGCTTGCAGATAACGCGCCAGTTTTTAACTCTTCACAGCGTCCCTACTCTGACAATTCTGGGTACGCCACTGATTTCACTATCATACACTTGCATGCATGACTTCATAATGTATGGACCAATGAGTGTAGTGAGCCTGATTCATTTTGTGAAATAGAGTAAACCTGCAACTGCAACCAGTATTAGTGACAATCATAAAATTCAAGTTTTGGACAGTTAATGTTTCCTAAGTTTATTTGTTTAGTCGAGTATCTACAGAGGGGTTCTGTGCACCCCAGGACTCTACCAAACCAACTTTTTTGCTATGGTCCTATTATACATATGAGATCTTAATAAAAAAATTATGGCACTTTGGCAAATTCAAGAAGGCATCCAAAATGGCTGTGAGAATGGGAAAATATATAGAAAATGACATATAACATCAAAAAGCTGTGTCAAATTAGAAAATATTAATTGTAATTTGGTTTCTAATCATTTCCTTAGTCTTTTCCCATTACTGGGATTTTTTTCTCAAATTTAAAAATCCAAGATGGCATCTAAGAGGCTGCCAAATGGGTAAAATCTAGAAAATGGTGTATAATATCCAAAAAAATGTGTCAAATTCAAAAAATATTCATTGGAATTTGGTTTCTAATCATGAGCAAGTAATTTCCCATTATTTGTTTCCCAATTAAAATCCAAGATGGTGTGGAATTTGCTTTCCTGTCATTAGTAATTTCCCATTATTTTTTTTTTAATTTAAAAAATGGTTGCCAAATATATATTAACTCAGAGAACATGCATGTAATGGCCACAAACTGTGGTAGAAGCATAGATTATAACCACACTGACCTGTGGTGTGTCTTATTTAGGAATATTTCATTATATGCCGATAGATTCATGCCAATAAATTACTTTCATTACATTTAAAAGTACTTACCTTCATATAGTAATCTAATCTCATCTACTCTCCAATCTACATCAACTATGTGTGGGTGTGTGTAGCCAATGTTCCCTAGATGAGCCCTAAGTTCTTCTTTCTTGTCCAAAAATGCATTAGCAAAGGTCTCTATCCTGTCAGCACTGAACTTACAGTCTTCTAACGTTGAACTATGAAATAAGAACAATTGCAAATGTTTAAGTTAGTATCTTACAATTCCACAGGGTTCACACACTAGGTTTTGAAAATATTTCATCTACTTGGACACAAATTTTCTTTCCCTGAGGTTGCAAAAGTGCGTCCACCACAAATAATATGCATGAGAAGATAACCTAAATGGCAAGTTTTAACACACGTTTGAGCACTGCTTTACACTACTGTAAACAATCCATAAACATCCAATTCCGAAACAGGGTTCCCACTTATGTTTTTAACTTGAAGTCCACTGGACCCCATAATTTCCAAATGTTCAGAATTATCTGGTCCAGTGGAATATTTTGTGGTCCTGAGACCAGCCTTCCTAATGTTTGTATGTAGTACTATTAGCTAATCAGGACTTATGAGTTTCCAAATACATGGTGCGCAAGATTTCCTGATTTCTATTGTGCTGTTTGGTGAAACTTTTGAGGTATCACATTTCCTTATTTTAATGTTAACAAGCTTTCTGCCAGACAATACAAATAGTATAAATAGCTATTGCAATATTGTGAATTTGGTTTTCTCACAATAAGCACTATTTTGAATGCTGCATTTAGCAGATAAATTTTGGTTTTGAGGTTTGGAAACATATTTGGAGGTTTGGAAAAAATGCCTTTCAGAGGCTTATAATTATGGGGTCCAAGTGGACCTCATTTTGTTACTCAATCTGAATTTATCGTGTCCAGTGAAAATTCTGCCTGTCATTTGACACCAAAATCCTACTAAGTGGACCTCATTTTGTTACTCAATCTGAATTTATCGTGTCCAGTGAAAATTCTGCCTGTCATTTGACACCAAAATCCTACTAAGCGGGAACCCTGTTCCGAAACCTAAGACTGAGCATATTGAAATAAGTAATTACCCTAATGACCCTTAAACTCCAAAAGAACTCTGGAGTATCTTGATTACCCTTGGGACAGTGAGAGAAGGTTAGTGAACTAAAAAAAGACAATAAATACAGTCAAATTTATGCCTATATATAATTTTCATAGATTTGTTACATGTATTTAGTAGTAGCAGAATAATTATGTGAGTGAAATACGATAATGCTAGAATGTGCCAGATCAAACTCTATGATTTTTATTGTGTAGTTTTAAGTGTCTATTTTTTGCGTCCACATAGACGCAAAATTTTAGTCTAGACCAGGGGTTCTCAATTATTTTAGCTGAAGGGCCAGAAAATTCCCAACACGTATGAGAAATCCCTACTTGAGGGCCCAAAACAACCTGAATTTCTTATGTTTCATATTTTAGAGCAAGTCGAGGGCCAAAAATCAATGGTTGGCAGGCAGGATTTGGCCCGTGGGCTGCCTATTGAGAACCCCTGATCTAGACCAAGGTGCATCCAGTGGCGTAACAGGCGGCGGGGGGGGGGGGGGGGGGCAGGTTGCCCCCCTGACGACTTTGGCCGGAAAAAAATTGCAAAAATCATGCTAAATCAACCGTTTTTTAGCCCTCTGACCGGGAAAAATTGGCCTTTTGACCCCCCTAAGAGGGAAAATTTCCCAAGACTGGGAAATTTGCCCCCTCAGAGCGGGTAGGCCCGATACGCCACTGGGTGCATCCACCACTGAAAGTGTGTCTATGATGCAAAAACATACACTAATGTAAACCCTGCAATTCCACTTGACAAATATCAGTTTTGAAAGAATGTTTACACATAAGACTGAAAAAAAAAATTTCTATGAGCCTGACAGCCCCATAAATTACACACAGCAACATTATTTCTTCCGTTGGCAAATCGTACCAACTAAAATTTCAAAACTTTCTGAGAATTTATTTTTTTACTATTTGAATATTTGGTTAAAAATTTCAATAATCTAAGTGGAACATAATGCATGCTCAATTACTCAAAGATCACTCTCAAGTATCATATCACAGCAAAAATTAAGTAAAATCACAGAAAAAAAATGTTTAACCATTTTCATTATTACTGCAATTTAGAATCACACTTAAAACAGAAACAGTCAACTTCAAATTTAAGGAAATCTGTGTGTTGCATTGGGACACCACACCCCCTAATTTCAGGAATGGCCCACTTTTATACTTGAGTTGTGCAAAAACGTAACAACTTGAACTTAGAAATCTAAATAGCAAAGTTCACAATGTTTATCAAGCAACAATCCATCATACCTAATGGAAGAATTTTCTGCATCATGTTTGGCTGCCTCTAATACCAATGTACACAGAGCAGCATAGGTTTGCTTCAATACTGCGGAGTCTATTCCTCTCAACTGGATATCACCTGTACAGCATCAGGAAATCAAACAAATTTTGAGCATAAGAATTTCATGGTTCTCGGCTTTCGCGCTCACTATATTCAAAGAATATAAGCTGTGGGCCGCTCCATGACCTTGGTGCACCTAGGACACAAGTTTGGTTTCAATTGAACTTCAACTTTTTAATTGAGGTCAATTTTACATTTTTAGCCTATTTTTCAACTTGACCTCATATGACCTTTGAACTTGGCACATGACCTTTGACCTCATCAACATATGAGGGATCCAATGGTGCACCTATGACACAAGTTTGGTTCCAATTGAGGTCAATTAAAAAAAAATTAACATCAATTTAAAAAAAAAACTTAACATTTTAGTGACACACACATCCACACACACACACATCCACACATACACACAACGGATTGCTAAGTGGTCCTCCAGCTACAGCTGGCAGCCCACAAAAACATGTATGCGCAAATAACGTTTCTAGAGTGTTCCCAAAAATGTTATCCCTTTGGCTTGTTGTGCAACTTCAAAACTCCACATATTTTATACATTTCAGGAATAAAATACCATATTTCACATCCCTCCACTTCACCTCATTAAACTTGAGAATTAGTTATTAACGGAAGCCAGGCTTCAAAATACCAGGTGCACACATGCACAGGTGCATGTAACTTTTGTATCCAGCATGCACATGTGCATATTCATGATTCTGTAAAATATACAATTTTAGCATATTTCATAGAATGTAATGTATGTTGAAATGATAACAGTTGAGTCACATGGGTCAAAACATATTGTTTTGTTTATCAATAAGGATTAATTATCTCCATGCATCCCCATAGACGATTTCAAAGTGATAGTGCCACCCAGAGGCAATTTGAATGAGCTACTTACAACCTGGTAACTTAAAACGTCTGAATTTGGGCAAATGGTCTGAATTTTAGTCACTCAAACAATGAGGAATTATCTATTGTTACTCCTACAATTTCAGAACAAAATTCAGAACAAAATTCAGACAACCCACATTCAAACCACTTGCACGACCCAAAATAATCCTGCATTGTATGAAAAGCAATCAACTGACTCAACAGGATTATATATTTGGGGTTTGGCACAATAGGACAAGTAGATTACAATACGTGAGGTTTGTGTAATATCAATAGGCAGCACTTTGTGTTGTTTATCATTGGCTTCTTTGATTTATTGATTTTGTCTGGGTGGCAAATCAATTAACTTTGGGTGAGCAAAGTGTCTGAATGTGGGCCTGAATTTAAGCTTAATTCCCAATTCATACAGCCTTTCCAGATTCAGACCTTTTAGTCTACATTCAACACTTTCATTACCATGTAATAAGACTCCTAATTCATGCAGTAGACATATTGACCGGGGATGACGTAGGATAAATTACACAGCGCCACATATGACCAGCGATCAATGCGCTACTGATTTCATGCAGAATGTCTCCACTCTCTTGATTGAATAGCCTATCCCTATTATTTAGGATCCAGGGATATAGTTACGCTGGTCGGCCATGACCGGCACTTGCTCCCACCGAACAACACAGAAGGTTGTTTGGGAGGTTACCGACCTGCACTTTACTTCAGTGAAATGAAAAATTACCACATAAATTGGCAAATAAACTCATAGTTTGTCCATAAGTGCTGCAAGTGTAGTAATTTTAAGCTAAGATTTACAACCTGCACTCAGAGTAGCCTAGCTATAACTCTGTTAGATCCCTGTAAAGTCAGGTATGGTAATTCAACTTCTGGATCAAAGGTCACACAAGTCGTGAATGAAATGAGTTATTTCAGCGGAAAATGATGGATATGCTTTTTATGGACGATTTATTAAGGAATTAACTAAATGAAAAGCAGAAAATCAGAATTGTTCCCCCTCCTTGCCACATTTTATCCCAATTCTTCATCAAAAATTAACATTGGTTCCAATCACCTAAGCATCATCAAATTCTTCCCCAAAATGAGCATAGAGACAAAACCTTATTTCCCCACCTCAGGGACGAAAGAACGGAAGAATAGACACCCCTGAAAGGTAATCTGAGGAACATATCAACTCTATTGTGAATTGCTTCTGAAATTTGGTTCTTATGCAGTGTGAAAAGTTGGCTCTTTGAAATGGCCTGTTAAATTGAAAAGGAAATTGACACAGGAAATTGCGTAACTCCACATATGATAAGACAATGATATTTCTTGATCGAGAAACTCTATCTGTCAACTGCACCAGTTGACGGATAGTACCGAGAGAGTGTAAATTCGGGTGGGCCTGCGTTGCAGAAAATTTCGACGATGGACTTTAATAGGTAAATTAGTTTCTCGCCAATCCACTGCACTTGCAAAGACTTAAGCTTCCAGATCGGATTAAAGAGGACATGAGGAGATTTCCAGGAAGAAAGCGCCCCCAATATTTCTCGAACCCCGGTTTTTTACATATCTGGAATGCTTACTAATGTATTAGCCTGAAGTGAATAAGCCGAATTCGCCGTCTTTATGTAATAAGATGATGATTTAGTAGTTTATGTCGTGCACGACAGAAAGTCAAAGCATGGTTTTCTATGGGAAACGATTACGATAGCAGGCAAGTTCAAACAAGGTTTGCGGTTTTCTTTTGCACCTGTTTGTCCAATAAACCTTCGAAACGTTCTCGGTAGGTGGTCTACTAACTGATCCAGTGAAATTTGAGAGAAATTTGTATCCTAAAAAAAAATCTCCTCCTGTCACTTTAACTTTTTTTCACTGAGCAAAAGCAAGGATTAACCAGTCATGTTTTGGTTTTGGTTTAAAGGTGCATTTTGTGATTCCAGCACCTTCTGTTTTATTCATGGTTCACTAGAAATCCTTGAGAAAAGCTTATTCACAAAATGTGAGTTTGAATCCGAGCTTTTGCGGTTGGTGTGTTATGAAGCAAATATGCTCTTTGTTTTTATCCCACGGTCCCCATAGGGGCCAACTGTCTGTAATTTTCTTTCTGTTCCGTTACAGACAGACAAATAACAAAATTACATTTGTTATAGATACAACCGAAATGGATTACTAAGGCTTAAGGGTTCAGATGATATAAAAATCTCAACTTGTTTGAGGTAAATCGGGGGGACGAGGTTGTGGATCACGAAATGCCCCTTTAACTTTCCGCCCATTTCTGGTACATTTAGAGTTCTAACCATATTGCAGTGGCATTTTATACGGTTAGAATCAAGAGCGGATCCAGGATTCTCGATAGAGGGGGCGCCAAATTTCACGGCTTGCTATGCTTGCTGGTAGACCAAGTCGGTTCTAAATTCTGTAGGGGGGGGGCAATATAGTTCTGGTAACCAAAACCAGAGGTCAACATTATCTTTTAACACTACTCGTTATCATCTACTGACCTCTGGTTTTGGTACCGCTGGTAAACGGGAATAACCAGAACAGTCGAAATTTGCGAAGTGCACGCCTTTTCATACTGCTGTACACTTACCAAAAAACGATATTGTCCAATAACACTCCACTTGTGTGCTCTAGATATTCGTCCATCAACCTGTACCATTCATTTTTTGATATATGTCCTTCCAGGGCGATAAAATTTATGTAAATATAAGGGCCTTCCGAATTACTCGAGAGAATTTTTTCACTCAATGTTGACTCCAATTTTGACCTCAGCTTGGTCAGGTAGCTAGACCTATCCCACGGGCGTATTTAACTCAAAAGGAATGTGTTCATTTGGTCTTGTTTGGAGTGATTGAACCTGTATGGCGTTCGTATTAATTATTGAACGTTACTCTTTTACCACAGCCTTTTACGAATAAATGGGCAATCACCATATCGCGCAAGGTATTTTTGATTGGCGCACATATTTTTACTAATAAAATAACTTCCAAATTACAAGTGCCTGATCTGATATAGTATAAACAACAGTGTCATAACCGACTTTACAATGGGGGATGGTGGGGTCAGGACACAGAAGGATTTTCTGAGGGACAATTTGGATCCTTCTTCTCCGTAGCACTAGGATTATCTTCTCGGGGGGGGGGGGGGGGGGTCTCAACATCGTGATGAAGTATGGGTAAATTTGCCGCCTCTAGACCCTCATTTTAGGCCATTTCAGTTCCATAGACATTACTTTTCATGTCCAAAATTTTAAAAAAAGAAAAAACCTAAAATTTTTTTCAAAAAACGCAAAAGTAAGCTGGAAATTGATGGAATCGGCATTTTTCAATAATTTTTTGGAACCTTCACCTAACCGTAAACCGAGCCTTTTAAAATTGCTTTTGATAAGTTAATTTCATCTCATCTCCATGCATTTATATTTCCTTTTCAAATCACTACGCCGTGGATAGACTACTACCTGGCAATGGATATTATTATGACATGATGCAAACACAACTGTTTATTTAAATTGTATCACCCCAATAGTTTCTAGTTTAAAAAAAAAAAGCTACCCTCCTTTCCCTCCTTTCGTCCATTCAGAAAAGATATCGTGTTACTACTTCTCTGCTCCAATCGCCCAAAATCTTGATTGATCTTCTACAAACGACTGCCCGTGATACTACCGTCGTTTCACAATGTCCTGTGGCCCGCACAGCCGCCAGCGAGACACGTTTTGCAGTCGCGTTGCAAAACTCCAAACAATACCCATACATCCTCGTAAGTTTGGTCACGTGTATGAACCCTGTAATGACCAGGTGTGACCTTTAACCTGTATTCCTCATCCGGTTTTGGACTTAGACGAAAAAATGTGATTCTGCTTGGTCCAAAATTTTCGTCCAAAATCGTTATTTGTTGTTTTTTTTCAATCCTGACAGCTGCAGCATATGTAAAGAGAAGTATGGTGAATATCTTCTTCCCATGAAAAGTTGGAGGTAACCTTTGGTTTTGGTTTTCTAAATCGTTGTGGGAAATTCTGGCCTTCTTATTCTGTGCATACCCCACCAGCAATGACCTACAAACCTGTACCAGAGGGCCGTCATGATAACGTACAGTGTTCAGATAATGCCGACCCTCTGTTTCCGTTCTCTGTAACTAAGGGCAATACAGCAATCCGCTAGTGCCCATAAAGCTACACTTCGCCCGGAAGCCTGTACCGTCCTTCTAGAGATCTGCAGGGGCCCCTCGTCCTGCTGAGCATGACTTCCGGTTGCTTTGTACTTCACTCTGTTATTAACTTAACAAACCAGAAGTCATGCCAAGATCTTACTCTGTACTGTTTTTTAACATCCTTTCAGGTTTTCATTGTTATAACCTCACACCAAATCACTCAAAAAGGATGGGGGGTCCGATTACCCGAACTGTTGACTCACTTTTATCTGACATACTCTACAATACTGTTGGTCCTGTATTTTTCACTGACCACTAAAATGATCAAAATTTATCATTCTTATTTTCTTTCTGCAGGATCGATCTTACATTTTCAGTCTAAGCTCAAATCACATTTCATGGGGTCAGGGGTCAAGATGTTAAAGGTCAGTGGTGGGAACATGGTGCTTTGGGCACCATAACAAAAGTTATGTCTCTGACATGCCCTTGATGAGACCGACATCTAACCGCGCGCTAAATGTCGTATAACGTCTTGTTGTAACCCCATACTGGAATATAGACTACGATGCCTATCTGTCATGAATAATTGATCCATAGTTTCAATGCTATATATCGATAAGTCTTCGTGCAAGCGCATGCGTAAAATGTGGACATATAAAATGCGAGATTTATAGCATCAGCTACAGAATATCGACAAAAAATGTTTAAATTAATGAACCACGAAAACATCAGATTTTGACATCGAATGTGCACAAGGAAAATAGAATATCAAGAACAAGTCCGTAGCTGATTTTAGATCATTTGGATCAGAGCATTCGTAAGCACGTCACAAGCGGTAATTTGAGTGTGAGAACACTGTTTCACACCACACTGTGAAACAGCTCGAAAAGACGACCATCTTGTGGTAACCTCAAGGTCAGAGATAGGATAATGTCCAGTGATAAAAGTAACGTCAGACCTGAGGTTACAACATGGAACTAGCAGGGCACCTGTGCGTAAAGAGTCATTTTTTATCGATCTACAGAGCGCCCGGCACTCTATGCAGGCAAGCACCCTGGTGCTCTGCAAAAAATATAAGAGAGGGCGTGTGCCAGGGGCCCCCCCTCTAAATCCGCCCCTAGACTATTCAATATTTCCAAAACAAGCATTTCTCAAAAATGTTGATCTAAAAGAATGATAAACCTTATGAAAGTACAGCAACAGTAATATTATTCAGGCTATCAAAATCACAAAGCTTTCGAACTAGGAGTTTCATCATTCAGTGTGTTGTGAAGTTGAGTCTGTGGTTGTGACTGCAAGCAAGTGCATTAAAGAAGTGTATGATGTGTGTGTGAGAGAGAGAAGAATTTGCCAACATGAAGTTGACAGACAACTGAGAAAAACCTTTCATATGACTTACAAATTACATGATCAACCCTCATATGAATACAAATTACGTTCTTGTCAGAGAAACAACATTTTGTATGACTTGGTCAATTTCAATTTTTTGTGAAAACGTTCCTAGCACAGGAAAGTGAAATGGCGACATGACTGAGTGTTGGTCATGTTGGTTGTCGAAGTTACAGACATTGATTGATGCACATGCGTGCTAATGCGGACACAGGCACAGAAAACCGAACGACTTGCCTCCTTCATTCTGACATCAGGTCTATGAAATATATCAGGAACACTGTTTTCAGGTAATGGCGAATACAGTTTGTCTGGTACGTGGGCGGCATCGCCAGCTAATTGAAGCCATCGAGGACTTTCGCACTCAACCCAGCTGCGTTTGTTTTCGTCTGCCCACAAGCAAGTGACCTTTTTGCCCGCCAGCCGGCCCGCTTTTTATGGGCGGCAAATCCACCCAACAAAGGAAATCCGTAAAACGGTTCAAAGACCGCTTTAAAGTTCGAAATAAAAAGGTCTCAAAATGTTGAATGAAAAGGTTTTAAGTCCTCATAAAAGGTTTCAAATCTTCATAAAGGTTTCAATTCTATAAAACCTCATAGGGTTTCAAAATATATGTTCAAATTCTCGAGTTTAAAATTCCTTTCAAATCTAATGAGCCAGTGGTGCTATACTCTGTTCATCAAATGACTTAAATCTACCCAGACCCGAAGTTTATCCCGAAAGGCCCGTAACCCAAATCTAGGTGCCCAAAAGTATAAGAGCATAACATTCATTAACATAGGTTTGGGCACCACCATATTTGGGTTACGTATTGTTGTATTTGGAAGCCTTTGCATATTATGAGACACGCGAGTATTTACGTTCGTCACACTTAAGTAGTGAAAACAAAACAACAACTGATGCCACATGCTATTCACGGACTCAAATATCTCTTTTCCTAAGCCAAAATTACTGGGTATCGGGAGACTGTTGTGTCAGTATTAGGGATGCAGGAATCTTTAGAAGCATTAATTTCTTCAATCGATTGTTTTTCGCATAATTATTGCAGAAAAATCGGCCGATCAGACAATGGAACACTGGGGAAAGCAGACACTGTAGCTAACATATCGCGTGACGCCAGATTTTTATATGCGTGTGCTGCGCTCAACAGGGACGGACACGCGCGTGCTTAGCAGCAAAAAACCACGGCGCGCTGTGTGTGAGAGGAAACGGTTACGGGCTGGGTAATATTCATAATACACGCGATTCTCCCTTGGTTTAATATTCCGCTCTATGGAGCAATCTCAAGTGTGGGGGCGACGTCACTCCGGGTTAGGTTGAACCGAGAAACGCACGCGTGGACCTTGGAATTCAGGATTTTGCAGCGAACAAAGGCGACGCAATCCAAAAACTAGAGCGAATCAGTGCAAAGGCGCGTCATGAGTCACCCCAAGGTTTTAACCGGGGGGAGGGGGTTCAAATTCTCATAAAGGTTTCAAACCTTCATAAAGGTTTCAAACTCGTTAATTCTCATAAAGGTTTCGGATCAATTCTCATATGGTGCAAATTGTTTAGGATTTAAGGTTACAATCTCGAGTTTTCAAAGGTGTCATGTTTGGTACGGGACGTTACCAAGGTCCGAAAAGACAACTCCGGGTATAAAACAAAATTCACAATGACTATTTGTAAGAAGATTGTCTGACCACGGGTAAATTACAAACATGATTGTAATACATAAACTCACAAAAATCACCAAATTGTAACAGTTTGTGTAACATGTACAAAAAAAAAAAAAAAAAATTATTATTTGCTTACCTATACAAACAAACGTGCACATAATCATTAATTACTAAAGTTTTGTGGGGTGCGCACCAATGACTTAACAGGTCAGTGATGGTGCGGCACCCTCTCTGTAGAATCAGGTCCAAATAAATCTTGGCGACACAAAGCTCCCGGGGGAGGGGGGCACTCAACTTTTTTTTTTTTAGGGGAGGGATGACTGTGCGGCCCCGATCCCGAACTTGGGGGCTTGGAAATGATTTTGTCTCCGAAAGTAGGGGTTGGGAACTGAATTTTGAGAATTTGCAGGCTTGGGAGCTGAAAGTTTGCTAAATTCAGCTTCTGAGGAAAAATTTTCTGAAAAGGGGACTTATGAACTGAATTATGCCTCAATGGGGGTTTGGGAAATGCTGGAGAGACGCGAAACGGGGGTGTACACCCTAAATTATTGTCAACAGGGGGTCATTTTACCCCGTTTTGAGTCAACTAGCACCACTTAAAAATGGGGTTAAAAATGTTGACCAAAAACGTGTGAAATGGACACTTTTTGTCCCCATTTTTTAGTCGGTGTATAGTTGACTGGGCTTTTAGTGGTAAGGGCGACATACCTTACCTTTCAAGTCAGTGGCCCCCCACCGGGTGCAGATAGTGTTTCGCGTTTTAAAAAACTCGCAAAAGGTCCATTCTTAAACCGGCCGATTGTGGTACAAGAGAAAGGTCCTGCTGGTAGTTTAATGTTAACCTTTGTTTTTACAAGGCACCAAAAATTTTTTGTTTGGGCCAAGCTCTCTAAGATTAGCGATTTCGAGAATTATAGAAAAAATAACATAAGTTATTAAAATCCAAATGTTATACAAGTATCCACCTTCTGTTGAGAGGTCTACACTCGGTGAAATCTTTGTAACAGGCAAAGAAGATGCTTGAACAAAATTTGTCTTAGCAAATTCCCATGAAGCAACAAAACATGTGAAGACAGTGACTGTCGCATCCTTTCGTTCCTGAAAATGTTGCCCCCCCCCCCCCGAAGAAATACACATCGCAACTGATTTCTGTTTTGGACATAGCAATGGACACAAAGTCTATGTTCATCAACAGGTGTGAAACTTGCTTCATATAGCTAAACAAAGAACCTCTATACAATTCTTAGAATGAATACGAGGGAGCAAGGACTTGTTATCAAAACTCATACGTCATGTCCCACTGCATTAAGCTTTTACACCTTTGGGTAGTTAGTAGGACCCTCTATATCAATGCAAAGTAGGGTGTCACTTGTGTGTCACTTTTCAATAAGGGGCCAATTTAAGTTACACCAAAAGGGTCAAACTTTACTCAATCATGTTAAAGGTATGCCATATATTGTCCGTCTTGTCATAAGGATCCAAAAATGTAGTTTTTACATCTGACCTGGTTTACAGTTAATGGGTAAAAATGGAAAAAGTGAAAAAAGCTCAATGTCCATTGTAAGGGGGTCAAAATCCGCAGTTGCTCCATCTCGGTTAACAATGAAACAAATTGTTCATCTAGCTTAATGTGTCAAAATAAGGAATAAGTTTGAGTATCTGCAATGCATAGTTATCATGTTATGTGACAAACTAGGTAATGGGGCAACATATCCAATTGGATGGACCTTCTTGACCTTTTTTTTCGTAAGTAAACATGTAACATAATCAAAACTATACTTTTGGGGAGTCCTCATTCCACAGGCAAACGATTCAAGCAGTTAAAATATATCAGCGTTAATTTCATGTTACCCCTGTACAAATTTGAGTTTGACCTTTTTTACCGTTTTAGTACTTTTACGCTATTACTCCAAAACCAATAGTCGTAAGTGGTAAAAACTATACAATTTTGGAATCTTATGACTAGACGGACATATGAAAGATGTTTCAGCATCTTTGGAGTAATTTAAAGTTGAAACCTGTGAAACTTTATTTGCCCTATTGAAAAAGTTGACACATATTTGAGACCACTAAACTACCTTGCATGATGTAGAGGGTCCCTACTACTATAAGGTGTCAAACTTAGAGGGGCATGAACGAACTCCTAAATAAGGGACTTATGATATTTCTGCTCATGCTCTAGACGAGGATACGCTGAGATAAGACATGTGCTTCTATTGTCTCGGACTGCGAACATCTTCTAACATGTTCTTAATCAGAAAGTTCTCACACTCTAGTCCATTAGGACTAGGCATCAGATAAAATTAAAGATAATCACTAGTTCTTATTCCAACTGCTCAATTCCAAAGTTGGGGGGGGGTAAATTGGATCTTTCATTTTCCCGTATAAATTTATGTGGAAATAATAGCACCATGAAAGGTAAATTAACAATAATCCGGATCCGGAAATTATAACAAAGTCGTGGTGATTTTCTATATTGAAGGACATCAATTTGGCTTAGAGTTTCACATAGTGAATAGTGATAAGTATGTGGACAAGGTTTTTATGCAATGCCCCAAAACACGATTTGTGAAAATGAGGGCGTCATCTTTCGGGAAATCGCGGAGTCAGCCTTTAAAAACCTTCAATGAGTTACCATGCATGGTAGGTCAATCGGCATTGAAAAAAACACGAGAATTGAATAGGATAAAGAAGGGGTTACATGTTTATGATGCTCTGAGCGTGTTACCAGCACTGATAACCCGGATAAGGTAAGTGAAAAACAAGCAACCGATCTTTTACTATACGGAAACTAATATAGGCGTAATTTAGTGATTTTGTTAAATTGAATGCGTGCATGTTAGTGTCAATTATCATTCCAATTGGAAATAAGAAACACTTGCATTTCGTTGCATTTCTATGATGATTCGTATGTATCTCTCTAAGCTAAGTACACGTGGTGTTAAAATATAGCAGCAGCTGCGTGTATCCTCTTTCATGCATGTGTGGTGATATGGCAGCTGAAGCAATTATGTGATGATTTTGGGAGATCGTGACAAAACATTGTGTGTGTGTCACGCAAACATGTACGCTGTATAATGAGGATATTAAATTTTATAAAAATAGGGAAAATACTATAAATGTGCATTAAAACATTCTAGTGTGACATTAAGTGTATAATTAGTAACCTCTTAAGGGCCCGGGCCCGGGGGCCACTGTATTCTAAAGGTGGATAGAGCGTGAACAAGGAGAAAAAGCCGTTATTTGTAAAAAAGGGTATCTTGTTTTCCACAGGCGATGTACGCAACGTACATTGATAAGGTGTCACCCACAAAAAAAACAGCAAATGTGGAAAAAAGGTTAATTCTGATGTACGTTGTTGTATACTCCAAATAAGAGAGATCACAAAAATATTGTAAAGCAAAAGCAAGATAATAAAGGTATATAACGACACAATGCATTGCTTCTTGTTTCGTGGGTAGCAAAACTTAAAAAATACTTGTTTTTAGTGTGCAAAATCAGACAAAAAATACTTGTTTAGGGTATATTTTTAGTCGGTGGAAATTACGTGTTAGGTGCATTTCCACCTTGAATACAAGTGGTCCCCGGGCTTAAGTTTATAATGGTAACACTAAAACAGCTATTGTAGATTGATAGGTTTTACTGTGGTTTTTTGACGATATGCTTACATATAATTATCATTGAATTTAGGGCCTACCTGTACTTTTTTCTTTTACACGCCACCATGCAGCTAATTCAATCACGAGGCCTCTATCATCATGCCAGTCATTCAGTTGGTCACAAATTAACTAAAGAGTCTTTCCTCAGGATTGTAAAACCCTAAAACGATCAAGTGTTATCTATGAATGCGCTACAATGCCCGATAACAGGTATGTACTCTTTTAGGTAATTATAAAGTCATCGAGGAGAAAGGCTATTTTGAGGATGGAGGATAAAAATTTCTCTCAAATTGCACGTGATCGGTTGTAGAACATCTTCACTGCGAATAGTAATTAGTCAAAAAATGTATCTTATTTGGCAAATTAAAAATTAGTCATGCAAATCACTTGTTTTATCATTCATAAAATGTACTTCAATGCTGGAAACATATTTGCTATGCTGGAAGATAACCTTCCCATATTTTAAAGTAGTTTTCATGATTACAAAATATTTTCATTACCTCTAAATTTATACTTTAAAATGACTAATTAATGACCGACGAATTTTAATTTGTCAAATGACAAATAATTGACTAATTAAAGATGACTTTAGACTCGTCAAATGACTAGAATTAGTTAGTCAAGCAGAAAAATGGTGAATTTAAGTACACATTGGCCATTTGCTAATTAGTCATTTGACGAATTTTGTAATTAAAAAGTCCAAATTTTCAAGTTGTAGAAATATTTGCAATTATGAAATTTAATTCGAAAATCTTTAAAAAGCATTCTATTTAATTCAAACCACTTTTTAGCACTATTTTGTGGATTATAAAAAAATATTTAATTAGTGAAATAAGACACTTTTTTGACTAATTAATATTCTCAGTGTTCCGAGAACGTTTCGAATGTTTATTGGACAAACAAGCATGCACGAAAGAAAACCGCAAACGTTGTTTTGAACTTACCTGCTATCGTAAGCATCCCTATAGAAAACCATGCTTTGCACGACAGAAAATACAAAATTATCTTATTTATACATAAAGACGGGGTCGACGGCGTATTCGGCTCATTCACTTCAGGTGTGATCTAATACATTGGTAGGCATTCCAAATAAGCAGAAAACCTGGGTTCGAAAAAAAATGAGGGCGCTTTTCTCGAGAAAGGTTGGTTGAATGGTTTGACTTGGCACCTATACTCAAGTTTTCTCGGGAAATGTCCTCATATCTTTTTAAATCACTAAAGCCCGCGTGCACCAAATCGGAGCACAGTGTGCTAAAATGAATCAAAGTGTATCAAAATTCCATTTTGGTCACTATAAACATGATAACATTTTATTTACTTCTCATGTTTTAATGAAAGGTTTACTGTGGAGAATCTATGTTGAAAATATTTCACTCTTTAAATTTATTTTAAATGTGATATTTTCTTCATCAAAGTTTGTAATTTGCCCTATAGCTACCAGGAATGATAAAATGGGGTAAGCTGACATAAAATATTATTATATCTTTAAGAAAATTTACATGATTCTGATATATGAACTGGAAAATGATTGACTTTTTTCAAAATTTCCAAGTTTGGATTATGGATTATTTTACGTGATTTGCAGCATTTAATCAGACTTTTTTTAAATTACGGATTAAAAACATTTTGATGACGTCACATGCACTTTTAAACTAATTACTATTGGAATTATTTTCTAATTAAAATTTTCTAGAAGCTGTTGGAAAATTAGCCAAATTTCCTCAGTCGGAAGCCAAAATTTTCCAAATTTGTTAAAAAGGACAAACATTTTGAGAAAAAAATGCAAATTTGTGTTAAATGTGGCCCAAATTTGTATCTCTGGTATAACTATGGCTCCTACTTCCAGATTCTCGGAGGCACGTCCCCACCCAAACCAAACTAGACCTCCCGGCACTGTCAACGATTTTGCTAATTATTTGCTATCTTTGAAGTATTTTACAGTTCACATCTTGGCTGACCAGGATATTATTAGAGGCCGCGATTTAGCTGCACCATGTGCCAACCTGCAGATTGCGATGTGTAGACTAGAAGCAGACGCTGAAAAGAATCGACAAATTACCAAGACGCTGTTCGAGTTCCTCAGCAAGAATCTTAACATCCCACAAGAAAGGTACCTATACATAAGTCGATGTTTTGTCTGGTTGAAGCATAATATTGTGTTTTAAACTCTCGAATATGAACACACAACACACGCTGTACAAAAGTATTGCACAATGCAAGAAAAAAAAGTTTCTAGAAATATTTTCAAATTGTACCAGAAGCCTTCTTGAATAGACCCTTATGTCAAATAATTGCCCAAGTTGTGTTTTTTCAAACAGTGTCCAATACTGCGAAATCTTTTTTTGCATGAAAATCTTCTTGTAATTTAGGCCATAGATCAAGGAATATCGTTAATTTTGGCTACATACTTTGCTGAAGTAAACGATTTTCCACTAATAAATACTATTATTATATTCACATTTTATTGGGTATGTCAATCGTAAAGGTTGCACATTTTCATGAAAATGAATAAATGCCAACTCAATTTCCGATTTCTGAATATCAGTGACCAAGAGACATATACTATGGTACATTGACTCATCACATAATGACGTTATTTATAAGTAATCCATCCGTGTGCATCGGAAAGCACCGTTAATTCTGGCCCCGAATCATGCCTCAAGACCATAACCAGTTTTTAATTATCTTAAAGGTCCGCTATTCACTATTTTCTACTTCACTCGCCAGCCCTGATGTTTTCCTTTGTAATCGCTAACTCTAAAAATAAAATAAAATTTTACGCCTGGACTTGGGAATCGAACCCATGCACTACTTTTGGTAATACTAGAACGAGCGTCCTGAGACGGCACGCCACATGATCCGAGCCAACAGAACAGCTCAGAAGTCGTGTCTTTTCTTTTGCAATACTTAAATAAACACACAATAAAGCGCACACATAAAATGAATAGCGCCGCTATAGATGGCCTTTAAATCTTATGCTCCAGCTAGGAGCAGTTATAGGTTGCCAAAACCTCACATATCCATCGGAAAGCACTTGAGATTCCATTTTGTTTAATTTGAAACTGCAGAGTCATTGTTTTTTTACTGTTCATGCAGTTGAAAAGATTTCAGGTGTTATCACTACCTAGTTTAGATTGAGCTGTCCTCTTTCACGAATGAAATAAACTTTGAGGTTCTAAGTACTGTGAGAAAAAAAAAAAAAAAAAAAAGTATGCCATGTCCGATCACGTGGCAGATGGCATACCAGATATCATATCAAATAAGTTTGCCGCTATCGTCCAATGGCAGCGCTCTGTGGCAGTCACCAATTTGCTGAGTCACTGTCAGGGGCCTGGCAATACTTAAATAAACACAACGGAATAAAGCGCACACATAATCATGAATAGCGCCGCTATGAGATGGCTTTAAAAATATTATGCTCCAGCTAGGAGCAGGTTATAGGGGCCAAAACCTCACATATCCATCGGAAAGCACTTGAGATTCCATTTTGTTTAATTTGAAACTGCAGAGTCATTGTTTTTTTACTGTTCATGCAGTTGAAAAGATTTCAGGTGTTATCACTACCTAGTTTAGATTGAGCTGTCCTCTTTCACGAATGAAATAAACTTTGAGGTTCTAAGTACTGTGAGTTCAATAACCTTGACCGTATATGTCATCATTTATTAAAAGAAGGAACGAAGATGAACCAAGTCATGAACGAAATGTTGCTTGATAAACTATGACCTAGCATCTCTGTGCAGAACCAAG
This sequence comes from Ophioderma brevispina, assembly GCA_023653785.1. Lineage (NCBI taxonomy): Eukaryota > Metazoa > Echinodermata > Ophiuroidea > Amphilepidida > Ophiodermatidae > Ophioderma > Ophioderma brevispina. The sequence continues at coordinate 89,204 of JAMKCH010000835.1, forward strand.
ATTCATAACCTATTGCTGGACTTTATTTCTATTCAATTACCACCATGTTTTATAAGAAAACAAAAGGGGATCCAGCGACCAATGCTAATAATGCGGTAAATTGAATAGAAATGGGGTTCAGCGGCAAGTTACTGGTTTTGGTTCTGCACAAAGATAGTGGGGCACATGTGGTGCAGTTTGATCAGCGCTCGCCTCATAAGCATAAGGTTGTGGGTTCGAGCCCCGCTTGTCGCCAATGTGTTGTGCTCTTAGACAATGCACTTTACCTCGCTTGCCTCTCTCCACTCAGGAGTATAAGTGGGTACCGGTGTCATAAAATACAGTGTCTGTGTGACTGAGTTTCCTACTACCCATCTGTCTATTGTGTTCTCCATTGAGTGCTGCATGCATCGTTTGCTTCAGCACTGTACCCAAATGGCCTCGTCTACAAGGTCACGGTTTATTCCGTACATGTTGCTATGGTAGTGACATGGGACCAAGCAACTCTTTCATGGGGGACACTCAGTTTCTTTACACCGGCATATGCTGGGTATGGAAAACAGACTCGCTGTGCGGGAGGAGTGGCGAACCTCCACAGTAGCATTATATGATGGAGTCTGGCTCAAAAGCTAGAGACAGAGAGATATGGGCACTCCGCCTGCGGGCGCACCATTTGCATTTGCAAGATGTTAGGTCAAAGTCTGCCAAACCACTTTTCTTTCATGGCTTTTGTTCATCTTTGTTCCCTTTTCGAATGAATGATGAAATATAACGTCATGGTTAATCAAACGCACATAACCCAAGGGTTTTTTTTACCCGTGAACGAGGATGCATGTATCTTGCGCTTTGCGTCATGAAAAAAATAGCTCAATCTTATAGTAAATTTCAAAATAAGTGAGATCTTATTAAAAGCTTTAGGTCTGTCCATTCACCGTGAGAGGTAAGAGGAAATATTTTAATGGCCACTGGTAGAAAAGTTTTTGGTACTCATATAACGTAGCTTGTAAATAAATGTTGACATAAAATACACTGTTTCACATCTAAGATAGCTTGGATGTTCATTTGAAGTATCAGGATGAAAACACCAGCAAAAATTTCATTAAATGTTGTTATTTGAACATAACTTACCTTTGACACAACAAAATATCATTCTTTATCACAGTACTGGAGAAATAATGCATTCTTATACCAATGCACACATAACACAACTAAGTTTTTATTTTGCCATAAAAAGTGGGCTGAACTTGTATAAGAGATAGCACAAAGCGGATTTGACAATTCCTATCATAATAGACCATTGTAGAACCGAATGCATCAGTTTCCAGTAAGCCGATTCTGTAAAGTAACTTTGTACCATGGACACAATATGTTTTGTGATGGCAACAAAGGCCTATAGTCTCCACATGGCCGGGGATTGGACCACACCCCTATGGGTTTATGTATGGAGTCTCACATAATTTGAAATCTACTATAATCGGGGTGTTGATAGCACCTGAACTCTTTTCAGCTGCATGGGTAATAACAACGACTCTGTACTGCCAGATAAAAAGGGAATCTGATGTACTTAATCCTCCTGCATACCGAGCGAATTTACTGGATATCAACAATGCTATTATTTGCTCGAGTCAATGAAGCATGATGTACTGGTGACTGGTCATTGATATTTAGGGAAAGAATTGTGATGACATCTCATTCATTTTCAAACAAATGTGCAAATTTTGGACTTGACATACCTCATAATATTGACAGGTTTAATATTTAAAATTAATCAGTGCAGAATAATTCGTCGATATGCGTTATCAAAGTCCTTTCCAAACATCTTTCTCTTTGTTTGATCCCATGTCCTATAATCTGCGCTTGCTCAGATGACCTGGGCACATGCATAGATAACATGACCGTCAATTTCACCGTCGAAGAACCATCCGTCGTCAAAGTTCACTTAGATCTCGTGAACCGCGACGCTAATTTATTATTTGTGCGAAAAGGGTTATTCTGCTAAGTTTTAAGGATATTGCTGACCTTGGCATCTACGAATACGAATATTTTATTAAGGGCGGGGTTTAGAAGCAAAACACGCATTATAATTGGTTGTTGCCTATCTGATATGAGACGAGATTAGATAGTGCGTTGTCCCTGCACGTGTTTACTCGCGCGTGTATATACGCATCAGTGATGAGCTAGTAAGGGTTGGTGCTTTTTGACAGACGGGGGGGGGGGATATTTTTGCCATTTTACTAATATTATTGATATAAAAATCTTTTCGGTGATTAAACTAACCAAAAACTACAGAAGAGGAGAATAAAAGTATAGGATTTGTTTTTTTGCCTATCTAAGATCGTGTCATATTGGAGGGGCAGTTCAATATTGTTATTCGACTACTCAAAATATTGGACTGGCCCTCCCATGACACGATATTAGATAGGAAAAACAACAAATCTATCTTTTCTGCTCAACAACTATATGTAACTTATAGTTTTGCCCATTATCACAATAACCCAATACAAGAGAGAGTGCCAAATACTTTTGTTACAATCTCTATGGAAATAGTAACTTCTGCTTATTGTCAAAACTTATTTAGATTCACGAAGAATAAGCTCAAAAAAAAAAAAACCCCCAAATTTTTCTTTTAATAAGTATTATAATTTGTTAGAGGAACATAATCATTACGTAAACCAATTCCGAAATCAATTTAGTAACACGAATGAAAATAAGCTCAGAACACTTACATATAGCTTCTTTGATTAGAAATATAGATGTTAAACAGGGTTGAACCGAATGGTATAGATAATTTATGAAGCAATGTCTTCCCAATTGGACCCATTTGCTCAGTTGGTGGGCATCGGATAATAAACTGAAGGTATCAGGTTCAATTCCTAGATGGTCAATGGATTTTTTAACTGGCTGTCATTATGAAGTCTAAGAATAATTCATGTAATATTTTGGATTGGTTCTGTAATAGGTACATCGCATCCTTTGCAAACATTAGAACATTTTGCATCGTGCCTTTTGATTTACAAAAGAAATAATTTCTCAAATTGTGTTTTACACAACGCGTTTGCGATCCTTTAAGGCCCACACACGCTGTGATTGAAGTTCGTAATGCGTGTCCAGCTCCCAGCTTTCACAACGCTTTGTGGGTCTATTTTTTAAAACACGTCAAGAATTCATTCTGATTGGCGGCCTCCCTAACACGCTACGCGTTAATTTCGGCAAATGCCGCGTTGGTGATTTTCTTTTTTTCCACAACGCGCTGCGACAATACGTTATGACCCCCCGTTATGACGCCTTAGGGAGGGGTCATTAATTTTACGGCCAGGGGAAGGAGGATTTGAGGGGGGAACCCGAAAAATTTTTGTAAGAGAGGAGGGGGGAACGTGAAATTTGTCATCAACGAGAGGAGGGGGAACATGAACTTTTAAATGGGGAATCAGCGTGATCAGGGGGGGGGGGGGGACGTGAAATTTTTGAACGAAGCGGAGAGGGGGGACCGCGAAAATTTTTGCTCGAAAAAAAGTGAATGAAATCCTCCATTCCCCCCCTGGCCCCCGAATAATGACCGCTCCCTTATTGCTTGGGATAACGGGTAGTTGTTGAATTCATAAAATTCACAGCTTGGCTTGTATGCGGAGACCAACGGAATAAATCATCAAACCTATTATATGCAGTCAGCCTGTACTAGTCTTTAATAGTGCTGAATTGCATACATGATGTGCGGATCTTACTTTAGCAGTTACCGGATACCGAATAACGGGAGGCCTATTATGCATGTTCTTACATGTGAAACTTACCTCCATTATACCAAAACAAAATTCTGTGGCCACAAATCATGTGTAATGTAGAGTCAACTATAAACGTGCTCCAGAATGGTAAATCATTTCCGTTTAATTAGTTCAATTGTTAAGAGTAGGTTGCCATTATTGGTCCAATATCGGCCTGTGTATTTGGATATCTAATTGAATCGATTATTTTCTGATCTCCTTCTGATTTCTCCATTTGGAATTTCAGGATTTCTTTCATTTTGTCTCCATTGGTTGATGAGTTGTTTTGGCTACCACCGTTGGTATGTGTCAGATATACCTCGGTGCACTACTATAACCGACGGCGTCAGACGATAATTGCTGTCAAAATTATTTCTAGTGTCTAGTGTCAACTATTATTCTAAATGTTTAGTGCGCAATGTGCGAGAAGCAGAAAAAACAAAAGGCCGTTCATTACGCGCGCATGAAATTACTGTTTCGCCCCTATTTCCGAACGCGATCACTAGTTTTAAAATTCTTTCAGTACTAATGTCGTCCTTTGGATGTCATGTGTGCCATAGTTCCTGGAAAAATTCCTAAGGGAAAGTT